>JADGIL010025905.1:0-17979 GCA_020352625.1 Cactoblastis cactorum | reverse complement strand
CGGCTGATAGCCGCCATTCAGCGTCGGTCTTCTGTGTGAGTGTGGTACTGCCCCGGACGAGCCCGCCCATTCATGCTGCAGGCTAAAAAAGCATGCAGAAGGCTCATACCACACTAGGTTCTCTATTTACGAAGATTACCCCTACTAGCAAACAGTTATAAACGTTTTACACTTTATAATCTATACATATAAAATAAAATTGTATGTTATCTAGATGCAATTTGGCACAGCGACGGACTATGGCCTAGATTAAAAGATAGGCTACTTTTTATACCGGTAAAATGTACGGTTCCCGAGGGATATAATTTTATGTATTGCGAATATTGTAAAATCTACGCGGATGAAGTCACGGCCATCAGCTAATAATAAATAATTACCGGTCAAGTGCAATCAAGTTGTTTTATTTTGGTTTTTAATATTTGTTGCTGAAGCCGCAACGGAAATACATGTTCTGAGAAAATTTCAACTGTCTAACTTTCACGCTTCATGAGATACAGCCTGAAGACAGACAGACAGCGAGGTCTTAGTAATAGGGCTCCGGGTTTACTCTTTGGGCACGGAACCCTAAAAAGAAAGGCAAAATCCTCTATACAGGTGTGACTGACCTGTGCAATCTCCTTCCTTGTGCAGCAGAAGTTGATGAAGGTGACGTTGACGAAGTCAGCACCATAACACACCGTGACCGTCTTCTCCTCCAGTGACCCCTGGGAACCTATCAGCACCACGTGACGGATCTTCGGGTCCTGTTAAAGGAACATGGTTAAGAATGCTGGTAGTCTGTAACTTGATTGAGATATAAATGTCTATTAAAGATTGACGTGAAACAGTCCCCATTTGGGGAGGGCGGGGAAGTTGGGCCTCCGGCTCTGCTTTTAACAACCAACCATTGCTTTCGACAGGCGCAATCGGTATAATTTGGAACCAATAAATTGGATTGTCTGTTTGTTAAGTATATCAAAACAACTGCTTTTTACTAGATGCATATGAATATATACGCCACATATACCAAAATGAATTTTTTCAAACATTGTCCCGTTTGTTCTAACTAATCTCTGAAAAGTCTAGACTGATTTTGACGGCACATTCACTGGCAGGTAGCTAATGTAAATAACTAGTAACTTAAGCCACTTTTATTTTAGAAATATATATAAATATAATTAATTAATTCCACGCGGATGAAGTTGCGGACACTGCTAGTACAAAATAAACTTCATAATTGAGTATACTTTAAATTTAAGAACCCATCCCATTAATGGTTTAGCTCTACAATCTGTCGATGAAACAATTTTTCAGCGCGCCAATTACAATCATAAAATATCTTGCCACACGATATTCTAGCGCAATACAATTTGTCGGATAAGTCTACTAGCGGTGCCGGCAAATTGGTAACGACACCGACACATAAAAGGAAAGCCGTACAATGTCGCTGTCTACAATGTTGCATTTCCCCATTTTATTTACAGTTACAGACAAAACATATTTCTCGGTATTGTGCGGAGGTTTAGCTGCAAAGCCAAACTATAATATGAGAGGACTTACATATGGCTTTACGTTGATAAGCATGTATACGAGGGTGTACAGTATATGCATATTTCTGAATAATTTCAACGCGACATAAGGGAATACTACTAAAGAGTTTCACTAGTACTAAAGAGACTCAGACGCAAAATGCCTCTTTGCCAATCGCTTCCTAGACGTAAAATGTATATTTTGCTAATCGCTTCCTAGACGTAAAGTGTCTCTTTTGGCAATCGCTTCCTAGACGTAAAATGTATCTTTTGCCAATCGCTTCCTAGACGTAAAATGTATCTTTTGCTAATTGCTTCCTAGACGTAAAATGTCTCTTTTGCCAATCGCTTCCTAGACGTTAAATATCTCTTTTGCCAATCACTTCCTAGACGTAAAATGTCTCTTTTGCTAATTTCTTCCTATACGTAAAATGTTTTTTTTTCTAATCGTTTCCTAGACGTAAAATGTATGTTTTGCCAATCGCTTCCTAGACGTAAAATGTCTCTTTTGCCAATCGATTCCTAGACGTAAAATGTATCTCTTGCCAATCGCTTCCTAGACGTAAAATGTCTCTTTTGGCAATCGCTTCCTAGACGTAAAATGTATTTTTGCCAATCGCTGCCTAGACGTAAAATGTCTCTGTTGCCAATCGCTTCCTAGACGTTAAATGTCTTTTAACCAATCGCTTCCGAGACGTAAAATATACCTTTTGCCAATCGCTTCCAAAACATAAATATCTCTTTTGCTAATTGCTTTTTTGTACGTACAATGTCTTCATTCAGATTATTTTTTCGCAAAACGTCGTGACAAGGACTTTCAATAAAGCTTAAATTTTTCAATATCTTAAGTAATCTTTCATTTAATAAATATGTAAAAAGCAAATAAATTGTATCATTTTAGCAGTTATAAGACCTTCTTTTGAAAATCAAAATTTAATCTTAGTCCTTGTAGGGATAGAGAAGGGGCTTTGTTTTGTAAAAAGAGACCTTATAAGAAAAATACATTTCACAATGCAAAATAGACATTTTGCGACTAAACCATCATAGTTCAACAAATGAAAATCATATTGGAGATTATTTCAACAGGAAATGGGTTAGCTACCAACTATTTCTGACTCGATATTCCACCAATAAACTATATAATTTTCTTTTTAACTTCCACTAACTATCCTGCATTCCTGCAAAAAATAACATTCGAAACTCTAAAACATCAGTTCCATCTATCCTGTTAAGAACAATACACGATACAATTTGTAATGAAGACAATTTAAAAGTTCTCATGTGACGCACACCTACGCTAGACAGACGGGCGTCCCCAATTATCCCTCATTATAACGGAGATGATACGAAAATAACACCGCGCCAGTTGGACAGGACCACCTCGTATTGGGGATTTATATTCAAAATTCCTCAAATTTCACTGTTATTCAAAACAGAATTTTGTTAATCACAGGTATAATAAAAAACATGTACTTACTGACATACTTTGCCATATTCAAATGCGACACGATTGAAAAAGCCGGACGGAGCATGAATGTTAGAAAAGTTAATGTACCCATCAGTATAAGTAGTGAAAACAATCACGATACACCATAGATTTCGATCAATCATTTCAATAAATCGATTAATAATCGAATTCATCATTTTTCTATTAAACATAACTTTCTAGATTCTTCGAAAATGACATAAATACGTAGCAAGACCCACTTAGAGATAGGCTGATGACTTTTAAATGGTCGATTAAATTTTCTTTAAATTATTGTTAAGAACAATATAGTCAACACACTCAATTAAAAAAAAGGTTCATTACTCGAACATTAATCGTAATCAAGTAGATTCATTTGTGTGTGATATATACATACTCGTATGTATGTATACAACCATATTTGCGAACCGCTAATATGGTCCGCTCCTTGTGTCGTTTATCCCGAATTTCTCTAAAAGTATGGGATTCAAAAACATTATAATTAAAGTATCATAATATCATAACAGTAAAATTATAGTTAAAGGCCGGTAACGCTCCTGTGACCACCCGGGTGTTGCAGGTGTCTATGGGCGGCGGTGATTACTTAACATCACGTGACCCGCATACTCGTTTGCCCTCCCTCTGCCATAAAAAAAATAGACCCAGCAATAAACGAGAAAAAATGTTGTATACGAAACTAATCAGGGAAATTTTATTTATTTATTTATGTGGCACACAAAACAATTTTACAACAAAAATTAAGATCAATAAAATTTTAATTAATATTTTAAGGACATATCTTAACAATATTCTTAATTAAGAAAAGAAATATTTACAACTACATGAAAAAATTGCCAAAAAAAAAAAGGATTGAATAAAAACCAAATTCTGGCAAGCGTAATTGCAAATAGTGAACTTTTTATAGTAATATTTGTACGGAAGCAGAACCGTGCGAAATAAAAAAGAGAATCTTTCGTTTTGTTTTTTTTTTTCAATATCACAAGTCATAAGGCATTAGGGTCACACAACTCTTGGCCCTGTCTACCCTGCCAGGGAAAAATGATCACGATACTATATCTGTATGGCCTACGGCTGAAAGAGTAAAAACTAACACGAGCCAGAAAGGCTTCATCGTATTTTAAACTAGAGACCGTGCCGCGGTTTCTCCTATGCTAATTACTATAAATTGTTAATTACGGTATAAAAAAGTAGCCTATGTTATTCCAGAAGACCTAATCTATATCTGTGTAAAATTTCACAAAAACCGGACGAGTCGTTTTACAGTGTACTCGTTCCAAACCAAAAATACAATAATCTTTTTTCTCTCCATAATGGTATTATGGAAGATAAACGCTGAGATTAGTTTCAATTTTTTGAACGTCGCAATCAATCATTAGCGTAATTAATCGATGCAGCGGAGGCAATAAATCGAGATTTGGCCTCGTTGTCGATTCGATTATTTACAACGTATGCGAGATAGATTTTTCTAAAATTAGTGTCGAGTTCGGAATCGATAACGATCGCGGCGTGATAATTTTAGCTGACAAGATTGCTCATGCATTTGAAAATTCTACCTACAATTCACAATGATGTCAGACCGTCATTGTTTTAAAAACGCCGAAAAAATGCCGAGATATTAATTTATTCACGGCTAATTCCATTTAAAAAAAAACCATACTTAACCGAAACAATGTCGCATTATTATTATTTTATTTTTAATTTTTAGGAGAACATAGAAACCTTTTAGAATCAATCGTATTTGTAAAAAATATAATCCAACATTTATTTGCCACTATAATTAATTAGTAATCCACGTTTTTAATTAAAAAATTAGAGATAAACACACCAAATACATATTACAATTGTCCATGATTAGTTTTGGTATAGGGTTTGATTAAATGTCAAACAGGACCCATAATCTAGACCTATAATAAAATCGTAACTGAGCTAAGTATGTCTGTACATAGGAGATATTTAAAAAATAAATAAATAGGGGCTCTTTATAGGGCCTATAGAAGTCAAAAGGATCGTTTATAGAATTTTTGTCTGTCTGGTTGTCTGTCTGTATGTTTGTACGTGCATAACAAAAAAACTACCGAACGGATCTGGATGGCACAGCGATGGACTTATGACCTAAAATAAAAGATAGGCTACTTTTTATCCCGGAAAAATGTACGGTTACCGAGGGATATAATTTATTGTAACCGAGCAATAACATATTGCAGTTATCATAAAAATCTACGGTGATATGGTGGTATGGAGCCACTACTTGTAGTGGTGTGGAGCCTGCTGCATGCTTTTTTTAGTCTGCAGCATGAATGGGCCGGCACGTCCGGGGCAGTGCCACACTCCCACAGAAGACCTACGCCTGAATGGCGGCTATCAGCCGCCATGCTCCGTCTGGTGAGTGGGAGAGCCGGAGGCCCAACTGGGGAAGGAGGGGGATTTTATATGTCGGCAACGCGTCTATGACCCCGCGGGTGTTGCAGTTGTCTATGGATGGCGGTGATCACTTAACATCGCGTGACCCACCTGCTCGTTTGCCTCCCTTTTACATAAAAAAAGGAATTACACAAATACAAAGCCATAGACAATATTATACTATGACCAAGGCGAAGATTTTCTTCCTACGATCGTAATTATCATTAACAGACAATGGTCGTTGTCAATTCCAATGAAAAAATAGCTACTTAGTGTAAAAGGGAAGGTGTGGTCGGTTGGTCCGTGGCGATAGCATCGGCTTGGCTATTAAACAACTATTTGATTACAACCTGTGCCCACGGCTACAGATCAGTAGGAATTTCAGGAACGTTTCCCTTTTAGGACCTTCCCTGAACTCGCAAAATTCGCGAATGGTTTAAAAAAAACAGTATGTCTGAATAGGCTACATGTTATCCCAGAATAAATTTCGAGTTCTTACGTAAAAAATAAAAAAAAATACCGTAACAAAAACAACTATCCCGCTTTGATCTCAGATTGTACTAGTATTTATTTATTTTTTTGTGAGAGGGAGGCAAACGAGCAGGCGGGTCTCGTGATGTTAAGTGATCACCGCCGCTCATAGACAACTGCAACATCTGCGTGGTCACAGAAGCTTTGCCGACCTTCAAAAATCCAAAAGTTGGGCCTCTGCTCCGGCTCTCCCACTCACCGGACGAAGCACGACGGCTGATACCCGCCTTTCAGGCGTTTATTTCAAATAGTAAGTGACGAATTTGTAAATAGTAAGTGACGCGTGGACGAAGTCGCGGGCTTAAGCTAGATCTTTAATAAAAATAGCTTTTTTTTTTTTTTATATAGAGACTTGAGTGCGTTTGACCTCAATCTCACCTGATGGAAAGCGACGATGAAGTCTAAGGTGGAGCACGCAAACTCAAGTAATGCCTATTCACCCTTGCCTTAAACTTAGCTTTGGAAACGAAGCGAAGAATTAATTAATTGACAAGAATCAATGAATCCTTGATTTAATTAGCTCACAAGAATAAATACAATACTCAATATTACAATATTGACATTTAAGTAGGCTGAATAATTTCTTTCTTTGTCAACATTTTGGCAAAAATTATACGTTAGGTACCACTTTTCTTCTGTCACGTGATATATCATAAATATCACACAAATTGAATAAGCCCCAAACTAAGTTAGAGACTTATGTTATGGGATACTAACTGAACAATACTATATTCATAGGAAATACATATATAGATAAACATCCAAGACCCAGGCCAATCAGAAAAGTTCGTTTTCCATCATGACCTGACCGGAGAGCGAATTCGGGACCTCCTGTGTATTGGTCAAGTATGTTGACCGTTGCACCGTCGTGAGAAGATCGTGAGTGACTGAAGATAGAAAGGTCTGAAGATAAATAATAGTTTTGTTTTATAGTACAGTATAATTTTTGTAACAGCACATCATAGCTACTAGCTAATTCATCCATATTACTCCGGCATAAAAGGCCATAGGATTCTACAGATTCAGTGGCATATCTTCATATTTTACGGTAATGACAGAGTCAACAGTAGTAAGACTCAAAGGCAAAGCTTGAATGAATGTATGAATAGAATGAAGATTCAGATATAGAGGGGAATTGATAGCCCATCCTTTATAATTCCCTGTTTTAAACTATTTCCCTTAATTTACTTTTACAATCTGAAGAGACACAGCTGGCACTGTCTATGTTTTTCTTTTACCAGACAGTGCAGTGATAAAGTCCTCGCCTCACAACCATGAGGTCTCGGGTTCAAATTCCATGACAGGAAATGGTCTTTCACTGATTGGCCTGGATTTTGGATGTTTATTTATCCATGTATTTATATTTACAAGACTTCCTTGATGAGATTGGCTTTCGGTTCTATACCTTACAATTGACCATATCACTATTCCGCGCAGTTAATAACTCACAATTAGCTTATAAATCAGCTTAACAATTGTGCCTGTTAAAGGTTATATTCGCTTGACCCGGTAATTACATTCAATTTACAGCCAGTTGATACTGAAATCACGGACACCATTCATTTGGCCTAATAGGAATCATTGTTACTATGACAGCGAACTTTTATTGCAGGCAATCTGACCACACAGATGTTGTCCTGTCTTCATTATGAATATAATATTATGAAGAGGCAAGCTTTATTTGTTTGAATTGAATTAAATAATTTTAACGAAACAAATTCTTAATAGAGATAAATTTGAATAGAGGCTATAAATTGTTATTGAACTGATGTGAAGATTGGTGGGACTGCTAGTTATAAATATTCACAATAGATACAAAAAAATAATTATCACAATTGTACTATTAATTTGTGTGATGCGATAATCAAGGAAAATGGAGGGTAATTTTTATAAAATAAATATGATTTCAAATTAAAATAGGTTTAAAATGCTTGAACATCAATATTACGGCTTATTGCTGGAATGGATTCAGTTTTAGGTCGATATATGAGGACAAATCACACAAATCATAAATTATGTATATGAATGAAAATCAGATAATAGTGACAGAGATTGCTAGCCCATCACCCATAAAAAGAGTCCTCTGTTGCACAAGCCTTGATGGATTTACAATCTGTATAGCAAGAAAACCAGATTTTAGCCCCGTTCTCCATTTTATCTTTCATATTTGTTGATAAGTAATATTAGATTAGATAAGAATTAGATCTAATATTGTAAATAAATATTTTAATTAGGTATTTGTAAATGAAAACCATTGTTTTTTTGTTCATTGTAGTATTGGGACTATAGAAGGAAAACAATATATGAATTTGTATTAATTTTTTCTTTAATTTTATTTAGGTATTTATTGTTGTGTCAAACAATTTAAATACTTATTTACTTTGATAAATTTGCAGCAACATTAGTTACTTAATATTATGAGTTGTTCTATTACACTCTCAACAGCTGGTAGGATTTTAATTACATTTACAATATGGATTGTAGGAATTATTTTTCTGAAATTATCACCCTGAATTTAGGCTCTACTTAAATGTAAATACAAACTAGGAATTAAATTATTGAAAACTCACTTTCGGTACTTTAGCATGGGGTCCAGTTCTGACATCTCTGATGGTGGCAATATCCAGCATTTCCACCTCCAAGTTTTGATCAGTCCAGAACAAGTAGAAGCCCTTAGGATCGACCCGGAGTGTGACAGGGAGTCCGGCACCAGAGTCCTGACATGACGTTTATTTATTATTCTGATACACTTTTATAACGAATTTCAGACAGTTTCATGATTATTCCAACATAAATCTCACCTCATCCCACTTGATGAATTTCTCGCCTTCCTGTAAAGCCTTGGGCACTTCAATCGGCTTTAGGCCGACGTTGGCCGATCTCGAACTTGTGGACATCATTCAACAACACACAATCAAAATAAGACTAAAGCACACTCCATCTAAAGTCTATCATTTTATTTTTTATGCACTGCACTGCACTAACCAATTTATTTTCAATAAATAGGTAACGATGTTAAAATAATTATTAGAAGTCACTGCAGATTCAAACCAAATTTATTAATTTAACAGAGGCTAACTTTTGATTATATTCATATTGAGGTAAACACGTAAAAATGCAAG
Source organism: Cactoblastis cactorum (assembly GCA_020352625.1). NCBI lineage: Eukaryota > Metazoa > Arthropoda > Insecta > Lepidoptera > Pyralidae > Cactoblastis > Cactoblastis cactorum. Next base: position 8,932 of record JADGIL010025905.1, on the reverse strand, counting down.
ATTTTACGGTATTATTTGTAGAACGAGCAGAATCCACTAACTCAATAAAATGACAAGATGACAGGTCTCACAGCCTCTGTGGCAACAGATAATAAATAATCGCAACGTCAGACGTCTGATTCATTCGATTTTCAGAATCGGTATTTGTAGTCTGTGGTGTGGTAAAGGCTTGTATACAATCTATTAACGTATATTATATTATGATAAAAGTATTAAAAGAAAAATTATGTAATAATAATTTTATTGCTGATATTTACAAGTTTTAATAGGTAACCTTAATTAAATATTTGATACATGGTTGATATATCTGTCTCAGCAAAATAGCAGCAAAGCAACAATGGATAATATGACTAGGAGGCGCTAGTGTATATTTGATTTAAGAAGTCGATTGCATCGATATGAAAAAAGGAGACACAAAATGAAATAAAGTCTAGACTGAGTTGTAAATTTGAACTCATTTTATTTATTATTACTTTTTTTAAAATATAAGTAACTAATAAGATATTTATTTAAAATAATTTATTCACTCATAAAGTATGTACTACAATTTCTTATTGGAGCACCTATGTATAAATATAATTAAGAACAATCGAAGACAATTATTCACATCCACGTATTTTGTACCGTAAATATATTAAATACTTCACAGCAAATAATATATTGCGATGTCATATATATTAAATTGAACCCTGTTTAAATGATTTATTTTCCAATATAAGTGAGTATACCACTGTCAAAAAGCTAAGTGATACATTATAAAAAGATGTCTTAACGTCTTATAAGCAGCTTTTTGCTGGTTAATATGTAGTACCTATATCATAAAGGAAAGGCAAGGTTTTCAATTTAACGAACTTATAGTAGGTACTCACAAAAGTGTACTTTATGTTTATTGACTTAACATTGTAACATTTTATTACAAAGCGGGCGAAGCTACTGCATCGCACTGACAGTACATTTCTCTAGTACGCTTTAAAAACTATCACATCTTAAGGCATGATGTTTAACTTAGTAATTTAAGTATAGTTTAGATGCATATATCACTGGCACGTAATAGACTCGTAGATTTGAGGAAAAAAAATTGCAAGTCCTTATTACTGAGTGCAGCTCGCGTTTTCATCTCGCCTAATGCAATATTAATTATTATTTTATTATTATAATAATAACTTAAGCCACGATCATTATGTCATCAATTTATTTTCTATTACCAAAGAATTCCCACAACAAAGTTATGAGCTGATAATGTTTCATTTTATTTGTTTAGACGCTTACAGCACCACGCCCGGGGAACTTTTTGATGGCGTGGAATATACAGATTAAAAATAAAATACAAAAATATTCATAACTCTGAATTAATTGATTCAATATATTTCAAAATCAAATTGTAATGATAACTTTCTTGTTGCGTCTAATTCTGCTTAACCACAATACTGAAAAAACTGATTTATATTTTTCCACTCTCAACCATTTCTTTGACCTTAAATTTCTGTATCTTGCCAGAGTCAGTTTTGGGGAATTCATTAGTGAATTTCAAGAGCCTGGGGATTTTGAACCGGGCGAGGCGGCCGTCACAATGGCGTCTGATGTCGTCCGGGCCGATGGTGGCTCCCTCTCGCACGCGGAGCACGGCGCACAACTCTTCTCCTAGCCTCTCGTCAGCTACTCCGACCACCTGATGAAAAATAATCTATGCTGTTTATTAAAGTTCATTAAATTTGTCAATATCAATGGAAAATGGATATAATTCATGGCTCATCAAGACCTTCTGGCATAACAAGGATCAAGACTGCTTGAGTTTTTTTCGGCCTTTTTTTCTCAGCAGTGGTCGTTCAATGGTGGTAGTCTGTAAATCTCTATCAAAATAAAGTAAAGTAAAATGTAATTGTAAAGTAATAGCTATTCACAGTAAATGCCTTTCTTTCTTCATAATCTAAAATAATAAAAATGTTATTATTATTAACAATATTGATTGAATTAAAATTATACATATACCTAACGTAAAAATCAAGACATTCATTGTGGTATTGCTGGAAATCTTGCTTACAAATTTATCATCCGAGATATTTAGCCACTACATTTATACATTGCCTTTCTTAGAACTCCGGAAAACTATAAAATAAATAAGCATTAACCTGACTTTCGACAATATCAGGATGTGTATTAAGAAGGTCCTCAATCTCTTTCGGAGCAATGTTCTCGCCTCCCCTGATTATCAGGTCCTTCAGTCTCCCGACTATGATCCCGTAGCCGTCAGCAGTCAGCTTAAATTTGTCTCTGAAAATATATTTCATGTACAGACACGAAGCGACTACTGTCTGCTTCTTTTACGATGTTTTTTTTACTGAAAGTAATTGACTACTTAAATCTTAACTTAAAATGTTAAACAAAAAGCGAAAAATCTTGTTAAGTTAACATTTAACATAAAATGTTAACTTAACTAGATATTTCGCGTCCTTTAGGACGATCAAAATCACGGAACTACACGGAACTGGCGGATACGCAAATACTCGTATTTTTAACATTATTGGGAATTTAACACTGAGTCTGTATTTTTTTTTTACTAATGTTTAACACTTCATAAAGGCGTTATAAAGACAGACATATTTATTAAATCAAATCAATTAAAATTATATATAACTGGCTGTCATATTTTTCTTATATAAAAACCTTATCCTTTTTATAAATTTTCTTATAGAAAAACCTTGTCCTGACAATAAGGAACATAATTAATATATGTTTGCACGGCTATACTCACGTTCATTTTTAGTCGGTGACGCCGATGACCGTTTCGACCTATTCAGAAGGCCATCTTCAGGGCGAGTACTAGGAACGTCGCGGCGCGGCTGTTCCTAGTACTCGCCCTAAACCTAAACCGAAAGGTAGACTTTTATTCACCCAAATACCACATGTACAAACGCGACTTAATACTGGCCTGGCTTCGACCTGATGTCTTCGGGGAGAGCATTCCAAAGTCTGACTTCAGTAACTGCGAAAGAATTAGGTATCTTTTTACCAGCATATATTATAATTATCAATAATCTTTTTAATCTATTTTACCGCGGGCATTAGCTAGTTTCTAATAAATCTAGATTAGCCACGGTATCTCAGGTATACCTACCTGGTAGACACGAGGCGTCCTAAGGCTATTTAGACTAATAAAATAATTTAACATTTTAATACTATGATGGATTAAAAGGTCGACAACAATCTAGGCAAACGTTTTTATCGACGCCCCTGAATATTATAATTCTAGCATTTTCGTTTCTTAGCAAAATTCGGCTTAATAAAGAGTTCATTTTGGGAGATAAACACTATTGTAGTGGTATGACGACCGATTTATTAGCCCTCAATTGAGACACGACGTTGACGAAGCCCTAACAAGTTGAGATTGCGTACAGCATTTGATACAAAAAGATGCAATTTAACTGAACGGTCAAGTGGTTTGTCAATTTGTTCCCATCAGAAATAGTGTTGATAAAATGAACGATTTCTTTGGTTATCTTGATATGAAATATGAATTTAAATTTAATAGTGGTTTGAGCCTGCTGCATGGTTTTTTAGCCTTCAGCATGAAGGGGCCGGCTCGTCCGGGGAAGTACCACACTCCCAAAGAAGACCGACGCCTAAATGGCGGCTATCAGCCGCCATGCTCCCCCGCCCTCCCCATTTGGGGATGTCTTTTTATTGTAATTTTTATCTGTATGTTGGGTCCGAATAAAGGCTATTATTATATATACAAATTCTGGTAGGTTGGTTTGTCATTTTGTTCGTTGTAATAACCGATAAACATGATCACAGAATCATCGAGACCAGTTGAAATTATGACAAGTACAGAATTATTATTCCGTACAGCATCTATGATCTACATAGCGTGGCGAAACGCTCGGCATCGAACAGTCAACTATTTGTCGAGCTTGACTACATAGACTTGCTACTTTTATAGATACAGTACCACGCCTTTATTCCTTACGGAGAAGTGTCGAAGGCCACGTTTGACTGAATGATGGGCTTCTTAGTAGAGTCAAGGTTTAGATAATGTGACAGGTTTCTAGTCCAACGAATATAAGAAGTATTTTAAATCCTTTCCTTTGCCTGTTTTTACAAAAACACATCTAAACTACCATCTTCAATCACAAACTTAAAGCTATAAGAATTAACACACTCCCACAGAAGACCGACACCTGAATGGCGGCTATCAGCCGCCATGCTCTGATCGGTGAGTGGGAAAGCCGGAGGCCTCCCCAAATGGGGAGGGCGGAGTGTTTTATTGGCCGGCAACGCTTCTATAGCCCCGTGGGTTTTGCAGTTGTATATGGTGATCACTTAACATCTCGTGACCCGCCTGCTCGTTTGCCTCCCTCTGATATTAAAAAAAATCTAAAAAGTGAAGAATATAATAGTACTGGTTTGTGGGATACTGCTGCAAGCTTAATTTACTAAGTTTATAAGAAATATGATTATTATGTAGTAACTCAAATAAGTAATTTTCTTAAAAATTTATGACCTGATTGAAATAAAATAAAAGCTATGAGATATTTATTTAGTTAACCTTTATTAAACAATTACAGATTGTAAAAGTATAATAGGCGGACTTAATGCTAAAAGCATTCTCTGACAGTCAACCTTTGGGTTAAACAGAGAATTGATGTGGGTGCGAAATAAAGGTATAAATATATTTTGTGTAAAAAAAAATACATACGTTATAATACTCTTGATATAATAATACTAACTCAACAACACTATAAGTAAGTATTTAAAATAATAAAAAGATAAACATCCAAGTACCAGATCAATCAGAAAAAAAATAATTTTCTATCATGACCTAGACTATCATGATCCAACAGGGACCTCTTGGTACTTTAGGTCTTTACCACTTCACCAAGAAAGTGGTAAATTATTACGAAAAAAATCGCAACAAAAAGTCGCCCAACTGCCGAATTCGCTCCTCAGGCGATAATGGCCCATGTGCACGACCTATTACGTTATAGAAAATACTTAGAATTATTACTTGCGTAAATTCGTGCGCTTGTATTGTGTCTTCCTTTTGCAACTAAGTGAAAGATTATACGGATAAGAACATTGGTTTTATTAATTTACTTCAATGTCAAAAGCAAATTGACTACTGATTTAGAATTAAGATCATCTCCATTGTGTTGTTTCGGTTTTGTAACTAATGATTAATTTGGTTGCAAGTCCAAGTAAGGTAGGTTAACAGTTAGCCTAATCTATAAATATAATAAAACTAGAGGCTGCCCGGGACTTCGTCCGCGTGGAAACCCTATGAAAATCAATTAGGAATCAATCAAGCGGGAACTCCGGTATAAAAAGTAGCCTATATGTTATTCTGTCTTCGGTCTTCAGCTACCTACATACCAAAGTTCATCGTAATCGGTTCAGTAGTTTTTGCGTGAAAGAGTAACAAACATCCTGACATACTCACAAACTTTCGCATTTATAATATTAGTAGAATTGTAACTAAGCTATGTCTGTACATGGGAGATATTTAATAAAAAAATATATATGGGCTCTTTATAGGACATATAGAAGCCTAAACTATTGTTTTTAGAATTTTTGTTTGTATGTTTGTACGCGCATTACACAAAAACTACCAAATAGATCTGGATGACATTTGGCACAGCGATGGACCTAGATTAAAAATAGGCTACTTTGTATCCCGGAAAAATGTACGGTTCCCGAGGTATATAATTTTATGTATTGCAAATATTGTAAAATCTACGCGGATAAAGTCGCGGGCATCGGCTAGTCGTAACTGTAGGTATACGGATGAATTATATAACTTGTAACACGTCCTTGGGCTTTGAATATTTTTCTGATTTCTTTTAAACAGTGTTCAATTTCTCAATCAGTGCTCGCCTCCATTTTGAACCGTGATTTATCACAACCATACAACAATCTCATTAAACTACATATAACATCACACCTTTTTCTTCTATCTGTACATGTAATCTTTATCTTTTGTTATTTGTTTTACAACTCAAGAAAGAAACAAATGTTTGACATTTCTTTCCAATTCACAGCGCCATAAAAATAATCTAATGGCCCGATCAGATAAAAATGTAACATATTAGGGTCTGAATAGAGCCAAATATCAAGGCTGGGTCGTAACGATGCATTGTAGTTCACTAGAACATGGCTTCGTGACCCTAAGACCTCAGATATAAAAGTTACATACCGTTCTTTTGTAGCTGGATGGACGCGGTCACGAATTTCATGTTTACATATTAATACAATATCATTATTTACATGACGACCTCCGTGGTGTAACAGTTAACGTTCTTGACCGCTGCACAGTAGGTCCCAGGTTCGATCCCAGGTCAGGTCAAGATGGAAAATTACCTTTTACTGATTGGCCTGGGTCTTGGATGTTTATCTATATGTGTATTTATTATAAAATATAGTATCGTTGAGTTAGTATCCCATAATACAAGTCTCGAAGTTACTTTGGGTCTAACTCAATATGTGTGATTTGCCCATTGAAAAAAAAAATGGTTAAAAAAAAACCCTCGACGTAAAACGAGGGGTGTTATAGGTTTAACGTGTGTGTGTGTGTGTGTCATTCTGTCTGTGGCATCATAGCATCCAAACGGATGGATTAGCAATCTAGTAGAAGTACCATTAACCGACGAGCGTGTATGAAAAGATTGATAAATGTGGAGGAAGCGAAGGAAGTATGTCAGGACCGTAGTATTTGGAAGAATGTAGTCTTTGCCTAACCCTATGGGAAAAAGGCGTGATCATATGTATTTATGTTCTAGATATATTTGTTAACTGAACTATGAAGTAATACATACTTAATAAAATAAATATGAGAGTGTGTATGTTTGTTTGTCCGTTTTTCACATCAAAACGGAGCAACGAAATAGTGCTATATTTTATGTCAAGATAGTTAATGGGCTGGAGAAAGACATAGGCTACTTTTAGCCTCTTATTTAATATCTTATTTCTTGAAATTAGCGCAAAAACAAAGTATTTAGTTTTTTAACGTTTACATAGATTTATAAATTCAAAGGTTAAAAAATCAGACTCCAAGTAATTATTTTAAACATACCTCCACTTAAAAAATTAGCACATTTTTCATATAAAATTATCTAAATATGAGAAAAGCCGCGGGCAATGTCTATTTGAATATAAATTGAATTTAATTGCCCAATAAGTTAAATTGCTACATGGATTGGTACTGATATTATTAATTGGTTCAAAAGTTCATGATTAACTTATACTTGGATTAACTTGATGCATATTAAAATAATTACGCGTTCGTAATTAAAATTTGCCACAGTCGATGATAGGGTGTCGCACCCGTTCAGCACATTAGAATTATTAGAAAATGTTTGTAAGTTGTAGGCTTGTGCTTGTGTCCCAGATTGTTTTTTAATACACATTTCTAATTAATTATATAATAAGACGTGCTAAAAGATGAGCGGTAGTTTCTTGATATCAAAGGATTTGGGTCGCGCAGGAAAATTAGCTGAGAAAATAATATAAAATATTGTTTTTTGAATACATCTTATTATATTGTTTAAGTCAATAAATACGAACAACCAGGCACGCACTACATCTTGTGTGAGGTATTGATTACTATGTAAAACTTTGCAAATTGACCGTTATTTTTCTGATAAAATTAAATTTCTTATATAATTATACATTTGATATAATTAGGATTATAAACAAAAAAAGACATATGGGTGCGAGACTTCTTCGAAAGAACACGAATTTGCGCAAGTAAGATGTTAAGTTATTACATTTTCGGCTACTATGCAAACCTCTGGCCAGGTCAAAGTTTGAGCTAACAAACGATGGTATCCAAGTTACAAAACCATATCAAATAACATCAATTTCGCGTTACAATTATTTTGAATTTTGTATATAACTCTTAAATAAGTTCCAAAATAAAAATCGAACCTTTATTTAGAAATTAGACCATTAAAGGCATTATTAAATAAATAATTTGTCGTAATCAAGCTTCAGACTACCAGATATTCGGAACGACCACTGCTGAGAAGAAATGCCAAAAGAAACTCGGCATTCATGTGAGATGATTTTAATATTTAGACGAGATAGACCCTTTTTTAATCCTAGTACTTCGGAGGTTGTACTTCGTAATGGTCTGTGGTGGGGTATCTGACTATTTTTATAATTTTTTTCATTTATTCAATTTTTAACCTCCGATGGATAAAGAGAGGTGTTAAGTTTCACGTGTGTTTGTGTATCATTCGGTCTGTGGCGTTATAGCTCCAAAACGGATGAACCGATTTGTATAATTCTTTTTTTGTTAGAAAGGTGACTTAATCTAGAATGTTCTTAGCTTTGTTTTGACGTGTGTTTTGTTTTATTATGTCGGGGTTTTTTTAATAGTTTTAATTTAATTACTAATACCATTTATGCTTCAAGTACTTTTATTCCTCATTTTATATCTGAAAGGGGATCGTTGTCCAACAGTACAGTAACATATGAACACGTAAATAAAAAAAACAATTCGTGAAGTGTTTGCGTGTTCAATAATGCACAATCGTGGGAAAAATAGCAATATGTATTTGCGAGCTGTTAACTAATCATACTTATTATTTTTTATTATAGTTAATAAACGTTATTTTATTAATTTTTAGGTTGATATCAAAAGTCCCACAGAAGACCGACGCCTGAATGGCGGCTGCAGGTGCAGGTGTCTATGGTCGGCGGTGATTACTTAACATCACGTGACCCGCCTGCTAGTTTGGCTCTCGTTGGAAAGGGTAGGCCGAGAAGAACTTACCTTGACCAAATTAAAGACATTCTTGGAAAAGGGCAGGTCAGAAGTACCCTTAACCAACGAGCGTGTATGAAAAGATTGATGAATGTGGAGGAAACGAAGGAAGTATGTCAGGACCGCAGTAAGTGGAAGAATATAGTCTCTGCCTACTCCTATGGGAAAAAG
>JADGIL010025904.1:0-14565 GCA_020352625.1 Cactoblastis cactorum | reverse complement strand
AAATTAAGGATAGCCATGCCCACATTTTGCTAGGCAATTTTTGTGATTCACATTCTTCTGTGAATTATCTTTCATAAAAAATATGTCTCATTCAATAAACAGATGGGTGTAGGTCGTTTCAAATACGTATCTTAGACCATCAGTTTCATACACTTGTTACGGCTAAAGACATATTATATTTAGGCCGTCGCGACACGCCATGCCACGTAAGTATGTTTCCGCCTTTACACTATTTCCTCTTCGTACAGGTAATCGTGGCAGGAGTCCCGGCGCTGCCGCCCGCGCAGCCTGTTCAAACAGTATTCTATTGTAAGGCTATCTCTGTCTCCCATCCGCCGCCTCACTCGCACTACTCACGCATAACCTTGAATTTCTTGTACCGTGAACTGACTTACCATAGGTCTAGCACTTAATTAAGAGGTCTTCTTCAGCTTGTATAAAATAAAAACTCACAATAAATTATGCAATATTCAGTGTATTGACATATGATACTTATACAAAGCATTACATGTCAATGTAAAAATATATTAAAATAGGGGCGTAGACGATGTCAAATTAGATGCTTTCGTAAAATGTCAGAAACAAAATGTATCTTTGAAATTTTTTTTGATTAATAGACGTCATCATTTTTAGATTTCCAATGTCGTTCTTAATATGGCGAAATTTGTAAAAAAAATATATGAGCAATATGAACAATGAGAATGCCTTCATTTTGCCAACATTTAGTTCACAATATTCTTACAATAATTATCTTTTAATCAAATATTATTGCACTGTTTAATTAGGATCTGAATTTTAACAGCAATTTACATTTTTTAAAAAGAAGAACGAAACAAGTATATGTTTAAATTTATAATAGTTTTAACATAAATATATCTAAAATACACATTTCGCAGTAAACTTCTGTAAATTAAAGACGCAATGAGTTAAGCGTTAGACCTAGATTAAATCATGCACAGAAATATAACTAAAAGATGTATATGTCATGTATAATTACTATCTACACCTCTACAACACATTTTCCACTTTATAATTTTTTCTAGTGGCCACAAATCGGACTATGCATCTTTTAGTTTATTAAAAGAAAAGTGATTTTGTGAAGAAATTCCTGGGTTGTGCAGACGAATCGCAAACGAATGGTGAAGTTGGAATGATGGATGTGACAATGGGTTGATCGCCAAATCATTCCGAATCCGAGGTGACATTCAGACGGCCCAAGGTGAAATTTAGCACAGTTGAGGTGCAATTTAGCCTGACAACATTTTTTGTAACTCAAATTTCCTTGAGATATAACTGGAAGCTTCTAGTGCGACATATAATTGTAACGTACTTTCTTCTTTTGTATAATGCGTTAATAAGATTGTGCGTAGACGTTTAGAAAGGTTTTGAGGTTTGTGTTTCTTTTTTCACATGATTTCTTGAACGATTTTATTCATAAATACAAATTTCCTCATATTAATTTTTGTTTCATCAGTCTTAGCTGTTTTTTTTAAATAAAGGTGCAAGTTACTACTACCAGTACTAATATTTTAGTAGTACGAGCATTAATACTTTAGATGTTCACAATATTTGTCTAATATTTTAAAATTATGTCACTACAAATAAGGTTTCTGTTTGAACAGGCTTTTATTTAAAATTTAAAGACAGGATTAGTTTATAATTCATTTTTAATTCGCGTGACCCACACGTTATTATTAATTTTCCAATACTTATCATAGACATTTCTGAAACATTTTCGTCCGAGCTTAGCTGTTATGAATGTAAATTACACGCTATAATCGATGAAAATATTGATTTGGTTACGTCGCTTGATTGATAATAATTAAGAGTTAATATAATTTTGTGTTGAGTTTTACATTAAATTAATATTCAGGAAGTAATTACTGCGGCATAATGAGCTGAGAAGGAATCCAACACCGATATCCCGTTCGTAGTTTAGAAATTTAGAAATGGAAGTAGGCCGGGATGCCCTTATTGGATTCACTATAGATTCTATAAGGAACTATAGTATAAAGTATAGATAATCGACGAGCAGCCGCAACCGAGTCACAAAACTGCAATGCCATAGTGTAAAAAAGTTTTATGGTAAAATAATCACTACTTAAGATGGTTATGTCTTAAATATTTAATTTTATGTAAATATCAAATTTACGTATTGCTATTTACAAGAGCTAAAATTTTGCTTTATTATGAAGAGAGGGGGAATATAAATTGAGTTAAGTTCATTAATGAAGAAAAATGTTTTTTTTTTTATGTCAGACCGAGGCAAACGAGCAGGCGGGTCACGAGATGTTAAGTGATCACCGCCGCCCATAGACAACTGTAACACCCGCGGGGTTACAGAAGCGTTGCCGGCCCATAAAAAAACCTCCGCCCTCCCAAAATAGGGAGGAGCATGGCGGCTGATAGCCGCCATTCAGGCGTCGGTCTTCTGTGGGACTGTGGTACTTCTCCGGACGAGCCGGCCCATTCATGCTGCAGGCTAAAAAAGCAAGCAGCAGGCTCCACACCACTACAAGTAGTGGCTCCATACCACAATAACATTAATTGTTACTAAATTAAGTCACCTTAACGCATATTGGCCGGGGAAACATAAGTATATAATTCTTATATCTTTTCACATTACTTGTAATTATTGATTTTTGAGTGTGTTATTATTATCACAGATGTCTTGTTTTCCGCGCCCTCTTGTTTAGTCACAGACGAATGCTGTTTATGTAGTTCTGTTTCAAATAAACCAGTAGCAAAATGTTTGTTTATGATATACCGGTCACCATTCGTTTGTATTATGATAAAGCGGCGACGCCCGCGATAGTTGTCTTTGAATCGTGTTAGTTTAATTATGTCAGCGATTGTTTGTTGAATGCTTGTGTTTGTTCTGCGACGGTATTGGAACTATTAAATATTCGTGGAGAGCCGTATGCTGTACTTCGCCAATATTTTGCCATAATTTTTTCTAAAAATATTTTACTAACGTGCGTTTTTGTATAGTCTGTTTTTTTTTCGTTGTTGTGATCAATCGTCAAAATTCTAACGTATTTATGTTTTAGAAAAGCGTTTTGTAACTCGCTGTAGGAAGTGTTAAGTGTCATTCCAGACAAAAGACAGCATTGTCAGCATTTATAGATTATTGTTTGTGCTTGGGCTACTGATTCGCCGTCTCCAGTAGGAATGTGAACTAAACACGTTATGAAAAATGTTATAAATTCCTTAGCTTAGTTATCCAAATGTAGATTTTAGTTGTGTATTCGGCTACTTACCGTTTTAAATAATTAGTTACTAATATTTTTGTTCTAGAATCATTAATGTCCAAACATTATTTAAATTTAATTTTATTACAGTTGATTTTTAGGCAATGTTAAATGGTAGGGCGACTCGAGGGAGGTTAAAATATATTGTGAATATAAAGTGTTCGGACACCAACGACCATTCGGTGTCGATTCAAAAAAACATGCTTAATATGCGACAATATTAGCGATCGGGAGTATATATAATATATTATGATGAAGACTACAAAACAATTATTATTGCTGTGTAAAAATGTAAACCTATATTATAAATGTGTAAATTGTGTAGTATAATATAAAAAGCTGTTTTATGAAGTGTTCTTATAAGCCTATGGAGAGTAGTTATTACCTTTCCAATTATTATCTATTTCCGCGCGGCGATGAGCGGCGGCGTGCGCCCGCGCAGAGTTGCGCGCGGCCGCCGCTCGCCGCCAGTGCTGCCTTGTATTTTAATTCCGCCATGCAATCGAGCATGGGAGATGTTACGTTGATTTCGATGGATCAAAAATTATTTTTCCACTTGATGACGTATGGTATAGAGCGTAGTGTTAGAGGTGGGCGATAATTGTTGATTATTGATAAAAAAAAAATTAGGTGTTCGTGCATTGGATCGTAGTTGAGACGCGTAGGTCGTCGCTCGCAAGGGCGGCTGGGTAGAACTATAAAATTGAAAGTTAATATCCTGACGCCCCTCCGGGCGCAGAGAAAGCTGTTGATATCAGAACTTGGAGGTTGGTCAGGACGGCGTCGTTTGGTTCATGGGTATTTGTGATCATAACTGCATAGTTAATAAAATAAATTATATATTATTATATAAAAGTCTGTATCGAAACCGGTAGTTATCTGTGTAGTTACGTGCCGCCCGCGTTTTTTTTCGTCCGAACGCGACCACGTGTGATACTTTTCATAAGGATGAGTCAACAATATCCGGAAAGTCGAATGAATGCATTCGCTTTGGTTCGTATCTCGATTTATAAATAGCATCTTTGATATCGGACGTTAATTAAAGGATACGCGAATGTCGGTAACACATGTGGTGGGGTCGGGCGGCGCGGGCGCACGCTTGTCTGTACGGCACCACCGGCTACCACGGCGCTTACCATTGCTGAATGGTCAATTAATGTTACGGCGTCTGTCATTCTAACACGTTTATGTAGAAAACAAATTTGACTCTGAAATAAAAGAAGTTATTTAATTTTGGAAGTGTTCGTTTTATTTTTATGACCCTATTATCCGTATGTCACGCCTTTCTTACTTACGGTTTGAGGCGCGATACTCAATCACGTTGTAGAATTTTGATGGCTAATTAATGCCTAATTAATTATTTTCGTTTTAGTTTAAGATTTCAAGTAATTATATAAATTGTACCATTTAATGCATTTAACAGTTATATTTATGTGTGTGATAAGTAAAAATGTCAAGATATTTTTTTTATTTTTTATTGACTAGCTATGGTACAAATTTACAAAAATATAAATAATACCTATGTAATGCTAAAAGTCATAAGAATTTAATAGGTCGTGAAATTAAAAGGTCGAATTACATGTCGCTTATACTTTTATTATATAGAATTGGAGAAAAATCTGATGAAAAATATTAAATAAATCATTATTGAATCGATTATATAATTCAGCGCATACATTTTCTAAGTCTTATTTCAACAAAAAAACAAAAAAGGTTTATCCAATCTATATTGATTGCTAAGTATCTACCAAATAAATAATTTAGTACATTTACGTGATGTAAAATAACTTACACAATATCCAATACAGAACTAAATAAATCGAGTTTAATTTACCCACTAATTTACTATATGTGCCTCAAAAATCTTTGGATATTTTTAACAAATTCAAAATTTTACACTTTCGACACCTAATGCAGTTTGAATAAAAGTACATTATCGTATATCCACGGTTGTCTTATGGTCTCATTTAAATAATTTTCTTGTTTCTCAAATGGAGACCACACAATACTGCATAATAAAGATGTTCTGAACGCAATCAATCACACGTGAATATGTATGAGTGAATACTTATCCAAAAATATACAATATGAACTAAAAGCACCACAAACATAAAAATAATCAGTTAAAATTAAAATACTATACAATAGACATAAGCTTGGCTACCTACAGAGGTAAAGCCTAATTTGTATAAAACGAATGATTAATTAATACTTTGATCCCAACGTAACGGTCAAGTCTTTATTTATTTAAAGGTTTTAATTCAAACATAATGCAATTTCTCTTTTGTTTTTATCATGATCGGATAAATATTTTCCATTTCTGTGATTCGTAACATCTATAAGTACTTATTGAACTTTGAAAGATACTTTTTATTAGATATTTATGGTAAATCAAGTAATTTGAGCAGTGATTTTCATGGCAGTCTGTCAGAAAATTTACCTTCTGACTTTATATTTAGTATACTTAGTATATAGTATAGTTATAAATTTCTACATTCTTAATTAATTGTAAATCTAAACAAAAGTTTGCTATTTGCCTTATGATCATAATAACACATAATGTCATTGTTAAATTAATTCTAAGCGAATAAGCCGACGATGGGCGAAAATATTTAATGACTCATGAGATTCTACCGAATTATTATGGGTGTTAGAACCGTATTGTTATTGTGGGTAGCTACGTGATTGTACAGTACAACAATACCCACACTTTTGCGGTTTTAAAAGGTCGAGTTAGTATCAAGGAATGACCCACTTACAGCTATTTACGTAAGTACTTTTCTAATTAATTTGTATAACTGTAGGAACTACAAATACATTTCTCCAATTGTACAACCTTACAATAATTGTATGAAATTGTTTTGTTTACTTCTATCCAAATGTTAATGAGAGTATGTGTCAGAGTTCAAAAAAACCCGTTACTCAGTTATCGTAGAGCAGCGTGGGGCCGCGAGGCCCACGCACTTAAACCTCGTACAAAAACACCTACACGCCCATAAAATTCACTACACTACAACCATTCTACTTTCCAGTGTTCCCTACACTTTCACTAATAACTGCAAATCATTTTTCTATCGGCCTTTGTTTCGAACTTTATGGTAACTTCTCTCGACCATTAGTTTCACATTAGTTATAAACAATCGTCGATTATTATTTAAATTATGCGTCATTATTACATTTATTACACTAACATTACACCAAATTCTGTTTATCAGCGCTCTATTGTAAAGAGCATGTTTACATTGATTAATCAAACACGTACTGCTACCGTACGTGGAATGAGTCTTTATTACTTAATAAATTTAATATATCACAGAAGTGTCTTACATTTACTAACACACGGATACGTACACGCATAAAATAATCTATTTTACAATTTGCGACGCGAACGAACACCGGACGAGTGTAATTTCTTCATCAGAATCCCGACGGTGTTGATCGCAGGCAGTGGAATGGCGTCGGCGCAGGATCGCGTTCAGAGATCCAAGATTCAAAAGTGATCTAATCGATTTTGAAACGTAACACGCTCCTTTAGCCGGTTTCGATGAATCAGCCAACAGGTAACACCTATAAAGAAATAAAAAACACATTTATTATGTACGTATGTGGCTATGAGAAGAGACCGCGTGCCTGCATGAGTCAGAGGTTTGTCTTGTGACGCAGAAATGACTCAAATGTATTTGCCTTCGCGGCCACAAGCTGAAAGTCATCTAACTGTTTGATGATGTTTTTAGACTCTTTAGCGACGACTGAATAATAATACTGGAAAATGGTAATGACTTTAATAGTACGAAGGTTGTCATTTCTAAGACCTTCGAAGAAAATGAAATCGAAACTCGAAAATTTAATATTCAACTTAAGTATGTAGAGCGACCTCAGCTTAATTACTTATGTCATTAGCGCCACCGAAATCTAGGCAATAGACATTACTTGTATTCAAATCAAATCCATTTTTTCTCTCCTCAAATGAGTTCTCTGCTTGACGTAATTTAATTACGAATAGTGATAGAGTTAGGTCACGACCATAAGTTCAATTAAACTTTGATCTGAACGCGAATGCGGACAGGGCTACCAGACATTAGAAATTAGCTGTGAAAATACAGTCATTTTGAAATTATACCTTTTATCTCAGGCTTAGTAAAGTGCAACTTGATGTAAGCAACACAATTTTCTTGCAATCCAATCGATCTTGAGTGCCGTTGTAAATAATGTTGTATAGCAAATAGTTAATGATCAATAAAGTTGTGCTCATAAATTGAGCACAAAGTTACGAAGTCTGGGGATTGGTAAATCTTTATGGAAATATATTACAACTAAGCCTAGTTAAATGTGTTTTACTGCACAGTAAAGTGACACTACGTGCCTATATAAGGTTGATTATTTTATAGAATTTATAAAGACCACGCTGAGGTGTACATTCTTCCACATATTATTATAATTATTTTGTCTGTCTTTGCAATATTTGTAATTAATTTGTTTAAAGCATACGATTGCCTAAAAGAATAGTAGAAGATTTAGAACGGCTATCTATACTTTATACCTCGTTTTCTGTATTTTTGAGCCTAGAAACGAAATATACGAAATTTATCTCTGAATTTTTTAATGTAAGAGGGAGGCAAACGAGGTGGCGGTTCACGTGATATTAAGTGATCACCGCCGCCCATAGACACCTGCAACATTCAGGGGGTCTCAGGAGCATTGCCGGCCTATTAAAACCCGCGCCCTCCCCAAATGGGGAGGGCGTGGAAGTTAGGCCTCCGGCTCTCCCAGTCACCGGACGGAGCGTAGCCACGGCTGATAGCCGCTATTCAGGCGTCGGTCTTCTGTGGGAGTAGAAGTGGTACTTCACCGGACGAGCCGACCCATTCATACTGCAGGCTAAAAAAGCATGCAGCAGTCTCATACCACTACGATACACTATACTATGTTGCGTACATATCATGCTCTTTACAATAATATTTAAATAGATCTAAATCATATAGTTTAGTGTAGATAAACTAAATTGCATTTACAGTGGCTCATTGCTCAATGGTGCTTATGAATATCATATTACAAGTTTAATTGGAATGCCACCATGTTTGTTTTAAATTACCCGATTATGAACAAAATCTCGTTTAGAATTAAATTGTCCAATCTTCGAACTGTCTATGCGCTAAATGACATAGTTTATTTTTAATGGACCATTAACAGGTGACCGGTTCTTAATAGCCAACAAGCGATAAGCGACTGAGCTGACTGTAAAATTGACTGTTTAGAGTACAGTGGAACCTTATTCATCATGAATAGAAAACGTACTTTGTTGATCTCAAATACTTGACTAACATTTTCTCTCGATGACAACTATAAAAGGTATAAAAATATTTCCTCGTTACTTAGTTGGTCATAGCCGCTTGTGTGAAGGATAGTGTGTCTTTGTGGAGATATCCTGCGTCGTATGACCTCTTATCGAAGTTCGTCATTTCTATAGCGCAGGCAACGCACGCATTTTATGTCCTCGAGTCTGGAATGCACTGCGATTGACGTGGAGTGACTAATTCCTGATTTTGTCAAATGACAGGACTATTATATGACTATCTTACAGGAGATTTTTTTTACTAGCAAATATTTATGATACCGGTCCCGTGTATTTTTAACTAAATATATATAAAAATAAATAGAAAGAAAAACTACATATATCAAAATCCAAAGTCTTCATGTCGATATTTGTTTCTTGGACTACATCAGCTTAACTTGGCCCTTCTACTAACTAGAATCGTTTGAATCATTTCATACCTAACAGGAAAATAAGGGATATTACACATAACTCATCTCTATTTACGTACATTTGTTACGTTTCTGTTATTTCCCATTTAGACGTCCTCATCCTAATTTTAGGCGAACAAGTAATTTATACTACTTATAAATTGGACAAGAGAGATATTTATTTAGCTAACTTTAATGAAACGTTTTGTTTTAATTTTATTGTAGTAGAAATGGATTTAAAAAATCCTACATTTGTTTGTGTAACATATCATTATGAATTGCTTAAATTTAATTCGTAATTTATGTGAATTTCTAGTTTGATTACAGTGTAATCATGTGTCAATTAAAATATGCACCACTCTTAGCTACGAGTATAATTATAATAATTACGAATTAATGACAAACACCGTATCTTGTTCATGATCATACATAATGGTCAATCGACATAGAAGTTGTGATGAAGGAACAGCATAGTTATTATTTCGACATATGATATTTCTTTTACTAGTAAATGCAATAAATTATTAAAAGTTACATTCAGAGAACTGAGGAAGCGCATTGACTCATTTCTCGGAAATACATATATCTTACATTTAAGTGGTCAAGTCTTACTTTCCTTCTTCTGTAGAAACGACAGTCATCTACCATGAAAAATAATGAAAAAGTGTAGACTGATGTTTACTTCTAAAGGTACGTATTGTTAAAACGACCACAAAAGGTTTCATTTCTCGTGATTTATGTGAAATAAATCGGGGAGTCGTAAATGTTATTTATAATTTTATTTGTACTGTCATACAGGATTCTTAGGCCTTTTGTAGTTGACTCCTATGACAAGATTCATTCTGTAAGGTTCTCTAGACGTAGGCCTATACCTCAGTGTGGTTGTTTCGCGATTTTTATCATCAGTTTGTGTTTTTATAATTTCATTTCAACTTTTCAATCAACATACTTATCAACTTATAAATTCTAAACATCAAAACAGTATTATTTATTGAGTATACATTTTTCCTAATGAATTTCTCCTTGCGTGATAAAAAAAACGCAGACAAGAACCCGGTTTGACAGTAAGTAATCTAAGAAGATTATCTACGAACCCTTCGTAATAAGCAAAGTTATTTATACTGTGGTGAACCTATTTGCTATTCATTTGCTTAAAAATAATGATTCACTATTCCGGATTTCCTGGAACATGATTCAGGCGGAAAAATATTGTTACAAATGAACTTAATGGCGAAGTTTTAAAATTGTAGTGTTTTATTTTAAATATAATACATATATAACAAGGACCAGGTGGGAGATGATTACCGCTGCTATGTACTTAACCATGTAATTTCAATTGTTGTGCACTTATATAAATATTCCATCAAGTTTCTTAGGGAAAGATCAGGTCAGATCAGGTCAAATATGTAAGCACTTAAATATTTATTGTATTCAAGACATAACTCAATAAAATTTAAATCGAGATAGGACAAAATCACGCGAGCTTCGAAAAAAAGTTAGTGAAACTAACTTACATTTATCATTATACACGATCACATTAGTGTTTGTCAGAAATAAACGGTAAATCATGAACTAGACTAGAAAAGAAAGTGGTAGCCTACTTAGTATCAGATAATACGACTCAATAGACCAGTATCAATGTTAAGTGTAATAAATTATCTTTTTTATATTCTTTGGAAACGAGATTTGTGTTGATAGTCCAATGGTCAAGTTGGTCGAGTGATTGAAAAAATTAAGAACAAGATATTAGAATACAAAGTAAGTACTTTAATTTGATAAATCTTAATTTTACTTTATATTACAAATAATGTTTTATCGCATACTTGTATGCTATAATATAAATAAACTTATTTGTACAGTATCGAGTCTTTATCCCTTTAAACGGGGAAGACAGAGCCAAGAGTCGCGAGACACTTCAAAAGTCGAAAGCCTCGCAATGGTGGTTATTGGTGAAATTGAGATTCAGAACTAGTGACAGGTAGCTAGCCCATTGCCTATTAGAATTCCTGTATTAAGCTATTTCCCTTGGTTGATTTTTACAATCTGTGAGGAAAGAGTAGTAGTTGGTACATTCTATGTTTTTCTTACGTTCCCACCAGCATGGAAGTTAGATTTGTTTGTAGTTGATACCAAATACATATAAATAAACATCCAAGGCCCAGGTCAATCAGAAAAAGATGATTTTCCATCGTGACCAGGGAACGAACCCGGGCCCTCCTGTGTAACGGTCAGGCACGTTAACCATTACACCGCGGAGGTATGTGATACTAAATGTATGTGAATTTATTTATAGATAAACCTCTAATTACTTTGATTACTAGTGCGGCAAGTTTATTCTCAGTCATTGTCATGAGTTTTTATTTGAATATTATGTAAATCATTTTATCTTTCTAGGTATAATAAAAGTCGTGAAGTAATATATAGGTTACAACTTTAACTACTTTTTATCTAACACCTTTCTCCTCACGCTCCGTATCCAATTTATAATTTGTAAGATTTTTGATAACATTATCGGAGTAGAAACGTCGTTTAGAAATTTAAATAGCTTAGTGATTGCCTAAAATGGAGATGAATGATGGGGAAATATTTAGACGACACAATAACAAATGCGTTTTGACAAAAAATCATTACAGAAACATTTTTATCCTGTGATTAATTATACTAATTTTTTACAATAAAATTTATGCTTTTCTTATAATATATTAATATTATCTAGAACTGATTGTTCTTTTTTACCTATGAGAAGTTTGTAATGTTTTCTTATGCCATTTTTAATATAAAGGCATATCGCTTGTCGAGAAAAGAGGGTAACCTCACGAAGCACGTACTTACAGGAGATGCATCAGTCCCTATCGCAGTCGTGTCTCTGCTAAGTACAAATAAGTCTAACTGCCGTCGATACGGATGAGCATTCTGATTTGCAGGCGCCAATGTATATTTATAATTTCTTTTATATATCTCAGGAACATTGTATGATACATGCTCCATTCAGTAGAAAATCTATGCAGTATACCGAAAAATATGTTAGTACGTACACACTAGCTTATATGCTCGCGACGTCTAAGTCGTGTAACTACTATTGTTAATATTTCGGTGAAACTATTGCTAAATTTTAAGTAAGACCTTCTACGATACATCTGTCAACCGCATCAAATTTCGTCCAGTAGTTTTATGTGATGCGTATACAAACATATAGTCAAATAGAGACAAATTTTTAAAATATCGTTTAGCTTCTATTGGCTTTATAAAGACCCGTCATAATGTTTTCTCTTTAAACTCTTTTACGAGGACGAACTCCGTGGTGTAATGGTTAACATATCTGACCGCTGTTCAGGAGGTTCGATCCCCGGTCAGGTCATGAAGGAAAATGACCTATTTTTGATTGGCCTGGGTCTTGGATGTTTATTTATATATGTATTTATAATAAAATATAGTATCGTAGAGTTAGTATCCCATAACACAAGTCTCGAACTTTGGGGTTAACTCAACCTGTGTGAATTGTCCCTATATATTTATATTTATGTACAGGCACAATCTAATTACAGTTTTATTGTTTTCGACATAAAACAATAGACGTTTTGTAAATTCGCTGTAGGCATGTCTGATTGATGCATCATTATAATTTTTGTTTTATAATCGTTATCCATAATTTAAACAGGTTTTAAAATATGAGCTCGTGATTTTTTTATTAAGCAGTTCTTATTGAATGTAGAAATTTTACAAATACTTAATTCACGTAATCTCAAATAAAATTATTATTTAACAAATTATAAAATTAGGATACGACAAGTCTAACGAGTTCGAAAGAGACGTTTTTTAATTGGAGACAGGGCGTTGACCCGTCATCTGCATTATACTTATGCATCGGGCCGCACTTAATCGGTTTATCGGTTATTAAGCGGATGAGCGTGGATACAATATTTCTTTCTGAACTGATTCTTGGAAGTTCTATAATGTAGTTTTTCATAGTACAATTTTAAATCTGGTGTACGTTTATTCACGTTACTTGAAAAGTTGAAACCACACTCAAGAAGAATAAAAAAAATATATTTTATGGCTCATAAATTACACAAACCTTACATTAAGTACAAAAGTAAGTATAAGAAATATTAAGAGACATATTGAAGTTAGAAATTAACAAATGTATGCGAACGAAAAGGTTTCAACTCAGCTCAATATGAATTGATTTGAGTTTGTGCAGCGGAAAGAAAAATGAAAGGTCATAAAAAAGGTCTTTGGCCTGCGAAGGCTTATATCTTTTTTTAACTCCCGACACAAAAAAGGGGTTTTGTAAGTTTGAGGTCGGTGCTGCGTGTAGGTATGTGATAGCTATACTTGTATTAAACTTTTACGTCAGAGTTACTAAAAAATGTTTTTCTTGTGTGCATATGTACCGTTCATCGTGCATATATCATTTGTAACAAAGTTTAAAAATAAAATTTGAAGTGTTCTTTGTATTTTTAAAATGACTCAGAAATAAGTAAACATGTAATTTTTGATAAATCAAATAATATTCAGCTGCTATGTTTTGTAAACTACTAAGGTTGGCTGGAAATGATGGTTTAGCAAGAAGCCCTGGGACCATATTTTTATATATTTAATTAAATAATTTGGCTTGCAACACAATAGGATATTGTCTATAAAATCCGATGCCGTGATCCCAGCCGCACTTCAATCGTATTTTCGGGACTTTAGTACAGATTTTCGGGATTTGCACCATGAATGGGCCGGCTCGTCCGGGGAAGTACCACACTCCCTCAGAAGACCGACGCCTGAATGGCGGCTATCAGCCGCCATGCTCCGTCCGGTGAGGGGGAGAGACGGAGGCCCAACTTTTTATAGGCCGGCAACGCTTCTGTAACCCCGCGGGGGTTGCAGTTGTCTATGGGCGGCGGTGATCACTTAGCATCTCGTGTCATCTTTGACACAAAAAAAAAATGATTCCCTAATTGTGTACAGCTATATACGATACATTTCTTAACGTTTAAATTGCAATAAACATTAAGCAATAAGCGTTGACCTTTTAACCTCATGCAATATACCAATATGAGTTTCCCATTACAGATCACATATTGTTGATGATAAAAAAACATTGTTACGAAATTCGGTCGTACCCGATGATGTGTTGATGTTACTGCGTGCTAATTACATAGCAGGGAGATAACGAGATTGATATAACAGACGTAATAAGCATTAAGCTGGAAGTGGGTAATGAACATTTCTTTGTTTAACGATTTAATTATGAGCTCAAACACGTGATAACTGTGTTCCGTTCGAATTTATAGATCTATAAGTATAATATGATTATTAATTATTCTGTAGGTATTAATTTCAAATAGCTACTTGCTCAAAATTTGTGTTATTAACCCCCGACGCAAAATGAGGGGTGTTATAAGTTTGACGTGTCTGTCTGTCTGTCTGTCTGTCTGTGTGTCTGTCCGTCTGTCTGTCTGTGGCATCATAACTCCCGAACGCATGCAGTGATTTCAATTTAGTTTTTTTTGTATTAAAGGTGACTTATGTGCGGGTGTTCTTAGACATGTTTGGTGAAAATCGGTTAAGCCGTTTAAAA
>JADGIL010025902.1:2500-21511 GCA_020352625.1 Cactoblastis cactorum | reverse complement strand
ATATAAACAATTTGTAACAAATTGTAATATGATTCTGTGTTGTTAAAATAATGAATAAATAAAAAAGGTGATTTATGACATTTTCAAATGTCTTTTATTGCATTGGATATGTTAAAAGATCTTGTTGACATGTCCGGCTTTCGGACTCTAAAATCCGGGGGTTTTATGCGTCTTGTCCGGTTTTCCAAATTTTAGAGATGGCAACCCTATTCTAAGCTAACCCTGATTTTGAAAAGCTATAGTAAGGGGCGTAGAAATTTAATTATTTCAGGCACAAGTGTATTGGAAAACCGGCTATGATCGTTAAAATTTTGCTAAGACGATGCATACGTCTCCATGTACAAATCAAAATAATAAGCAGAAGCAAATTAAATTACCCTTTTACGATCAGTCAAATTTGTGTATAGGATTTGATGCACGATATGAACGTAGTTCATGAAAGTGTGAGGAAATTTCAGGAGCACTCAGTAATCGTGACAGGCGTTTGTCATTTTTCCATACGCCACTTCGACTCGACCTGCGCCGTATCGTGTACGCAACCGAATGATTGAATATGATGGATTAGGGTAACATTGAAAAGGCGAAAGAAGCCGATATTAACGAGCAAAACAATTAGAACAGCAACAAAATATGAGCGGCCATCTTATACTCCGACAAATTGTATTTACATATGGTTGCGTAGCCTCTGTAGGCTTCTCATGTACTATTAACTAATTAGGTACTCGCCAGTAATGCGCCAATTGGTTTTTATTTACTAACAATACTATCCTTTGTACAACGCCAATAACATCCTTAAACGACTGCTTCAATTTAATACAGTGCCGTTAGTTTCACCTTAAGACTATGATACTAACAAAATAAGTGTCAATATTACTTACTTTATCATTTACATATTAGAACGATGCTTGACTCTCGATAATATTTATACGATTTCCGTCGTTACATGTTTAAAAATCTATAAAGGCATCTTTACCTCAGACTTTAGATTTAACACCTTCGTTCGGATGGTGTTTTTATGAACTAATTAATTACATATTTAAGTTAGAAAAAAATAATAAATAAATATAATATATCCAATTCTCGTGGGGATTGCACCGAAGAGAGAGGCGACCCCTCACGGCTGCATGAGACCGATCGGAAACAGCTAGTCGGCTCGAGTGACCAACAGTGCCGACTAACACCGTTCAACTATCACAATTAACTAATAATTTCACCAGCTTCATTAACTTAAATTAAAACATACTTATTCAAAGTTTAACAAAATTAATTGAAATCTATTTAGGCATTTGATGGCAGTATCGTAACTGGTTGTATTCAAACTAATATTACAATTTAAAAAACACATTTAATAACACTAACACTTAACTAATGGTAACGCGATGAGGAACGGACGTGTGTCGCTCATTCAGGTAACAGGATCCTAAAGAAAATCCATTCTATTATAACTGATCCAAATAGAATTATGTTAAAAATCACTTTTACAGAAGGGACGGTAATAACAATTAATTTTTATTTTTTCCGCTTCTAACAAGCAATGGGTGATATTTGTTATGATTAGTGTAATAAATTTAATTTAAATTACGGAATCTACAGTAAAAATTATTACCATGAGCTATTTGGTAATAATATTGAGTCTACGGACAGTGTAAGATCTTTTTTTGTACCCAAGAGTATGTCACATTTTTCGCATATCTGATTTAAAAATGGGTAGTTTGCATCGTTAGAAGTTGACAGACTTTAGATTGAAGAGGAACTTTACTTTACGCGGTGAAAAGTGTAAACAGTATATTTTATTACTGAAACTACTACGATGATGTTTGTTAATTTTGGACACTATTGTCTCCATTATGACATCAGCATAATAATGCGAAGGCATATCTAATTACCTAGAACCTAAGTCCTTAGAACGAACTTTTTGGTTGTAATTACTTAATTTACCTAAATACGGCGAGTCCGCCTTCCTATAGCTAATGGTAACTGTTCACCGTTGCTGGAACGTTTATGTTTTACAATTTTAATATTAATGATTAATACATGTTATTAATGATAACGGCATATAACTTTAAAGAAGGCAGTGACAATAGACAGAGTTAGTGAAGAAAATTCTTAGTTATGAGTAATGATTATGTTCTAGGTTTTATGTCTCTTAAATGATTTTTATATGGTACGCGTATATGATATGAAATGTAATACTAGCTTGCCGGTGACTTCGCTCGCGGGCAATTCAATTTCGGGGGGGTGGGGGAATAGAAAGAGACAAAAAGTAGCCTTTATAACTCCAGCCCTTTAACAATCTCCACATAAAAAATCACACTCATCTGTTGCTCCGTTTGGACGTGAAAGACGAAAAAACGCACTTTCACATTTATCAATATTAGTATGGATGACATGTTACAGTAATGGAGGATCGGATTGTGCGTCCTTGTTATAAAATGCATATGAATGAATGAAATTAATTGACTAATATGTACTTGGAGATCTCTCGATAGTCGTCTGATCTGAATGATAATCAAACAATATGACTCTATCTATGTATTTCTTCAGATTTTGTGATAAGGATGCCTATTAATTTACATAATACTAACAGGGTACATACTATATAATGGGTGGATGGCAACGTATTAAAATAATGATGTGATGACATGAAAAATAATGGAGCGTTGAGCACGATTATAATTGAACACATTGAAAGGAAGCAAAGTACTAAAGTCTAGCAAATCTTAGACTCGTTTTAGTCTGTAACCCTACCGTGTTATATATACATGCGTACGTGTCCTGCTGGTTTTTATAGTAAGAGCAGAAAAGGGTTCGTAATGATTTTATGAACAAATTATGATGCACAAGTATTATGCGAAAATATTCACAATAAAAATGCATTAGTTGTGACTACGAGAACTGAGCGAAACCATGCTATTTTAGTGTATTTATAAACAGTATACAAGCAGTCTTGGTAAACACTGAGAGTAGGTACTTAGTGCTACTTACATTAAGAACAGGTCATACAAAATTAAATTAAATATTTCCGTATTACACACCCAGCGATTTAGTCAACTGGTTAAACCTACACAATATAAAATGCAAATTAAAACAGCAATAATTCATTTACAAGAAACTATTCTGTCTATAAACAACTCCTTACCCTATTAACATTAATCTATATTTACAGGAATAATATATTATGCAATTCTTCGTCTGACATTATTTAAATAGTAACATTATTATATATTTTAATCTATTTAACACTATGTAGTATACACTACCATATAAAACACGCATTCAAGTCCCTGGTCCTAATAACTAAGTGTTTAATAATAAATCAGTCTGTCAATTGGGACGTTTTAATTCCTCTACTAAACAATAAAACCAATACACACATCGACTCAACAATATATAAAAAGTACCGCACTGTCCTCGCACTTCTCGTCACTCGCCGAAGAAGTAAACTCAATTGTAACAAATGACTGTCTGCCACTTCCTCAGTGTCGACACAGCGAAGAGCGATTGCACTCGGTGAACATTCCTTTTATTGTTTCGCATACTCAATCCCATTCAAACTCCATCCGATGTTAATCCAGCAGCTTTGGTATACTGTTTGACACCCGCGCTCCATTAATTGTTTCAAATGATTAAATTTGGAACAACTCTTTTTGCGGGGATGTCTTTTGTCTATGCTCGAGTAGAATTTGTACGAACTCTTGTGCTGGATCGTAGTTTTGAACACATGTCGGTGTGATGTGCGGCGTTCATAAGACGAGAGTGCGGCGAGGCTCGGGCCGCGGGGTACACCTCTCGTACATCGAGAACTATACCCCTTGTTCAGCCATATACTATCTAATTTCCGCAGAGTTCAGCACGAAGGGCACGTAGAACATTTTGCTCTCCAGCAACAAGTTTGCAGCAGCTTGGATCTGAAAGTGAAGTGAAAACATTGACCATTGTGAAATTAACGGTTCTGCGTTTTCTATAGCCACTCCCTGGTTTAAAGCAACATTGTTTTATTTAAGACTTGGGTTTTGGTTTAGACCGTTATAATGAAATAACAATGTAAATATTTTTAAAAATTTCATATTGTTTTATCCGTAAAGAGAAATTACCGCGCGAGAATAACGCACGGAGCTCGTGGTGCACTTAAATATTTTCGTTTTCCTACTACCTATTACAAATAGGCAACATCAAAATGTTTTAAATACATATTATGAGTACAAACTAGGATTTTTTTAAATATTGATGTTCCATGAGATAGGCGGAATTAATATTAATCCAATCAGTGTATAAAAGCAATGTATAAATGCAAATAATAAAACCAAATTATGTATATATATCACCTCTGGTATCCTGGCGAACAGTTCCTGAAGCCTTCCGGGGTGGTGCGGCGTGATGTGCTCCAGGTAGCTGCGCAGGACCTGCACGTACCTGTCCTGGATACTCTCCAGCTCTACTTCTGTAAGGGAAAATGACAACTTTTAGTTGATACGATAAAAGATACCTAACAAGTGGAATAATTTCCATACATTTAATTAAAAATATTACACGAATAAAAAGTAAATACACATACATAAATATTTGGTTTGGCGTAAAAACCGAATAATATGCCCTTTTTGTGACGATTACACATCAAACTATGTTTCGCTATCCGCCTCTAGATGGCGCTAGGCAGTAGCGCAGCAACGGTTAACCAATGCCAATGGAGTGCGCGGTGCGGCGATGACGTCACGCGCTCAGTAGGTCACTCCGATAGCAGGGCAACGACCGCGGCTAGCCGTTGACCTCCGCTCGAGCGCGCTGGCGTCCTCACAAACTATCGCTGTCCTGCTCGCTCGCGCGCGCATTTCCACGGTATTGTACGCGCGCCCGTTTTATGTGTGCCGTTTTAATGCAGCATCTTTCAAATTGATGTGTACGTTTTGAATGCAGTTGGGTATTAAATTTTATTGATATTACGGCATGTGTTGTAAGTCCCTATTAGATATGATGTAACGGTTTTTTTTTCGGAAAAGAATTAATAACAGATTTTCCTAAACTTATTCTAATAACATACCCTTTTTGCTGGGCTATAATAACAGTCAAACGAGCAAAAAATTATGATTAGTAGTTAAACGCCAAAAGAAATACGTAGCTCCGTAACTAAAATTACTGTTGAACACCTTAAATTGAAAAAAAAACATCTTTCTCAGTACCTTGAATTTTGTAGCAAATGTAAAATGGGTTCACGAAACGCAGTGGTAACGTGAAACAGCGGGTGCGCGGGCGCAATCTGGCGTTTTTCACTGTGCAGCGCTGCGCAAAAGAGAAAGTGCGCCTTCCGCGTCGCGCTTTCCGCTCCGAGAGTGAAATGTTGTCCCGTTCCAACTGACGTAACCGATTCTGCGTTATTCACACTCATTGTATCTTATTATGCGCTATTTGTTTAGTTATTATGTTTTATTACTCTCATATAATAAAAACACTATGTTCTGTTATCTCTCTCGCAATTCTTATTCATGTTTTTGTTTGAGAAGTTAAAATGGAGTTCAAGTAAAATTGCTTGACGAAAATCTCTCAATTTATTTGGACTTTAGAAAAAATTGACTAATTTACTCCTGAATTAAATTCTCATAGATTAGAATATAATAGTATCATCGTAATTTAAATTCGTTGAAGGAAGGATATTGTTTGTTTACAAATATGTATTAAAAAAGTTATAGCTGAAAAAATCACGCCAATTAGGTATAAAATGAATACAGAAAACCATTAGAATATCGATTGCTCAATAGCCAGCCAGCGTGGTCATAGTATCTGTAACCAATCCACACATTCGCTTTGGTTGCGCAAACGCTTTCCATTTCACCGTACCTCGTGTACACTTGCCGACTGGTATAAGTACAGAAATATAAATTAAAAGAAAAATTTAGGAATGGTATATCGTTCTGGTGTAAATTATAATCACATCAAAAAAATTGTTAGATTATAAATACAAGGAAAAAAATATTTAGTAAGCCTTTCCAAAGAAATAATCCTAATTATTACTAGCAAGCGGTCAGGAGTAAAGGTTTTGGCAGTGAACAGTAAAACCTTTGACAATTGATTATTCGTATGTTTATCACGTTAACAGAAAATCAAATGTTTATCGATATAAATGTATAAAATAATCCAATAATAAAAATCCATTACGATACTACTGAAAAGAAACGAAAAACGATTATGATTAAAATAATTCTTAACGTAATTTAGCTGATTAATCAACTTAGTAAGTAGGTTATCTCTCGTACTATCATATCACAGCCGCAAGTCGATTTTGCTGGCACCTCTTGGCCTGTCATACTAAAATTGTAACATCCGTAGTAGATAACTATACTCAAGTATAACTACTAAAAAGCACAGATATATAAGGTCTCGTGATATTTTTCTTGCTCTTTAATTCTATCAGATTGCTTAGTAAAAATGTCTCAAAATTTTATGCATTTTAATAATTGTGTCAAACCATACCCTAAAATCTAGTTTTTTGTAAAGTGTACTAAATATATGTATTATTTTTAATACAATATACATTTAAAAAAGCAAAATATACTATTTCTTTTAAAATATAATAAAAGTAAACCCACTGACAGTGATGATAGGACTTAAACAACCGGTGGTCAGGGTTCCAAAGCCAGGAATCTCCACATAAATGTATTATTAATCGTAGGATAGTTAATGTAACTTTGCTTTCCTTTAATAATAAAGGTACAAATTTTTATGTTAAACCAAATTGTACTATTGAAGTTTTATCTTTTGAATAAAAACATGAACAAACAAATGAAATTTACAAGGTCGCAACCAAACACCTTGGTCGAAGCCAGAAATAGAATTTTATTATTTAATTTTTCATCTAATGTCATATTATTATATTATATTTTGTAAGAGAAATATCTAATTTTTTCGTTTCTCTTCACGAATTGCTTTATTATTAGACTATATACTTTGAGCTTCTGCCTACAGTGTTGAACATTTTTGATACAGTTAAATTATGATTTTAAATGCTACCTATAAATAAGGCCAAAATTTATATACGCAGCACAATAACGACAAAGTGTAGGCATACATTTCTACGGCCTTTCTTACACTGATAAACAAAGTGGCATGAATGCGTGTGCGCAGTGAAAATACTCGTAATTTCCAACCGCGCGCTCATGCGCCGGCGACCTAGTTACAACGTTAGCGATAACGCAGGATGTAGTTTCCACGCAGTGACAACTACGGTGCCAGCCGAAGCTGCACTATTTTTGTACTAAATGACGCATCTTCTTTGAACAAATTAATGTTTCTGTACAAATATCTTGCGTATATTTTTGGTTTATTTGTATGTGTAGTTTAAATTTCAGCCCATATAAAATAACTGAACTATGTCTGTACATGGGAGATATTAAATAAAAAAATAAGAAACGTTGGTCTATAGAGACATAACTATGCGCATGCGTATGACATAAAAGCTACTGGTTAAAATATGATATACTTTTCACAGTTCAATCGTAGTAAGTTTAACTTAAAATATGGCGTAGGTAACCTACGCCATATTTTAAGTTCGATAGGTCGCTTAGAAATCGAGTTTATTATCAATAGTTACGCGAGAACTAATAGAATGGTTAAGTCGTAAGCTGGTTTTAAAATACTTATTTAATCTATGAGCTGCTATAGAGGAAAATCACAAAGAGTATTTATACTTATTATTTTATAATTAACTTATATTAATACTCGGATCATTCAATACACAAATAAATTTCCAAATCTGATTGTTTTTCAGAAAATAGTGTCTTATTTTTATGCAATTGTTTTATTCGCATCAAGCCCTACAATCAAACGCTGCCATACAATTTAAATTCCACCCCACGTAAATTTAAACCGATTTTAAATTGCGCGATTTCACAATCATTCTGACAGTCGTCTCCGATCAACTAGGTTACATGTAACATAAATCATAATAATAATAAAGAGCTCGGTGTCGTATCAACGATCGATTTATTATCGAGATTTATACTGTCCGAACAGCGGCCAATTTTGTTGGTCTCATCACGAAAACGAACAGGATGTTAGTTTTAAAGTTGATCTTGGGAGAATTCAGTTCTTTAAAGTTATATAACGGTATTAAACGTGAATGGTGACCTTTTTAACGACTTTTTTTTAAATGAGAATACAAGCATTTTTTAAATTTTGATTTGAGATACATAAAAGGAAATATATTCTGTTCTTGTTAAATTATTACATGAAATAGTTCTTAAGATAAAAATCTACACTTAGATTTTATAGATTTATAAGTTATGTAGATCTTCTTAAGGAAGATCTTCGTAAGAAGTGGTTCTAATAAAAAAAAAACCCCGATAAATAACAAGATCCAGAAGTAGCGTAGGTGACATTTATTCTTATGGGAATTACGATGCCAGAAAAATAAGGCGGGAGAAACCGCGACGCAGTTGCTAGTTGCGAAATAAATTTCTGAAAAGAAATTAATTGTCATTGGTCACATGCTCATGTTGCTTACAAATATTTTTCTCGTAAATTTATCTGTAACACTTGTATTTATTTATGCTGTTTTTCATTTAAAAATGATGACGTCATAGTCTTATTTGTCTTACTAACCATATACAGATTTTATTTTTGAATATGACAAAAGTATATATAAGTAAGTAATTTGACTTGTTGTCTAGCACTCTATTGAGATGACCAATTTGTTTAATAGGCAATTGTATGTAAGAAATAGAAATAAGATATAAATTAAATATTAATAATTAAAATTTTATTGCTGAAAAGATATTATAGTTAAGATGTAAATATGTAACCGCAATGTGATGTAAATGTGATGTATCAAATAAGGTTAATAGTGTGTCAATTAAAATATATTTGTACAAACAATTTTAATTATTTATTTTATTTTATATAAGGACAAATCACACAAATTGAGTTAGCTCCAAACTGAGTTCGAGACTTGAATTATGGAATACTAACTCAACAATACTATATTTTATAATAATTATATATATATAGATAAACATCCAAGACCCAGACTGATCAGAAAAAGGTAATTCTTCATCATGACTCGACCGGGGATCATACCCACCACGGAGCTCATCAAAAACATAATTGCGTTATAAACGCGATTAAAATTACTTGGTACAAATGAGTCAATTGTAGTCAATGTATGTACAACCATAACAGGTGAAAAATGTAAAACACAATACTTCTTTGTATTTATCTGTATTCAAATTCAAGGTGAACTCCGAAAGTAAAATCAATCTTCAAAGTAATTTATAAGACTAAAATGTATGTATATGTATATTACCTAACAATAAGGACAATTATACTATTATTTCGAAAGAACTGCCTTATATAATAATAAAAAATAGTATATATTATAAAATATGTATCGTTGTTAAAATTCTATGACACGATCAAAATTACATTACGGCTAGCTGAATCTGTGTGATTTGTCCCTATACATATATTTATTTATGTACTTAAACAAAAACAAAAATTAAAGACGTCATATTCAGTAATAGTGTTTAATACCTCAAATTTAAAGTCAAAATATTTTTATTCAAATAGACTAGAATCTAGCACTTTTGAACCACCAACACCAAAACACATGGCGGAACAAACTCCATTGTAGCATTTTCTTCAGACGCCAATTTACAAAATATTATCATGTTTCAAAATTTAATAACAGGTGGGCAAACATACATTGTAGTGTTATAATAAATATAATTAAAATAATTAAATTAAATGTCATATAAAATAAATTTATGACACAGAAAACATGAAAAAACAAAACTATAGCTGGGTAGATTCCGTGCCAGGCTCGGTTCTGGTTATGTTAAGTATAGTAACTGACCTACATGGACTGAGTGGCCGATGCACCCTAGACTATAACTGGATTACATCCAGCAGTGCGTTGACATGCAAAAGTAATGAACCGAGCCCTCTCTGGGGTTCGAGTGCACAAAGATATAAATACTGTGTCACGTTTTTATTTTTTACGGGGTAGACTAAGAGTCGTATATACTATTGATAGAGCAGAGATTCAGATATAGTGCTGGGCGCTAAACTAAATAGAGAATAATTAATTACCTGTTTTAAGACCACACAAGCGAACAAGGCTCGTTACGTACTATATTGCCATGTTTTTCTATGACTACGGTTTTATTTTATTGAATTTTGACTTGTGTATCTTATATATAAATGTATATTCATATAAATAAGAAATTAAATGGATAGTCAAGCCCTTCTGGCATAACAACCACCTAAACTGCTTGAGTTTCTTTCGGCATTTCTTCTCAGTAGTGGTCGTTCCGTATGCTGGTAGTCTCTGGCTTGGTTAAGATATTTACTAAACACTGACGTGAAAAAGTGAATTTGAAGGTCTAATTTCTAAATAAAGATATTGATTTGATTTAGTAAGTAGTGCCTTCTATTTAAATTTGAATCAGAAAAATAAAAATATATCTCAATTTATTAAAAATATGTGGTTGGTAGTATATCCATCGTAATCTGTTCACCAACTTACGGATACAAAAAAAAAATCGGGAATTATATATTTATAAAATATATTTTTATAGGTAAATATAATTATTATAATCATATTTGTAACTTTTGAGTTTATCATTTAACCGAATCAAATCATCAAGTGTATATTAGGAAAATAATTTGACGATCTTCGTGACAATGTGGTTAAAGTGCCTATCCCCTAAGAGGAGGCCTCTGGTTTAAACCCCGGTTAGGTCATGATGGAAAATGATATTTTGTCTGATTGGCCTGGTTCTTTGTGTTTATATGTATATTTGTTATAAAAATATAGTATTTTATAGTTAGTATCAAATAACACAAGTCTCGAACTTACTTTGGGGCCAACCCAAATTCCTTAATCTGTGTAATTTGTCCTTATATTTTTATTATTGTTTTATTTAAAATAACTTTCTATCCAGGCTCAAAATTATAGTTAAGAGCGATCTATAACATATAAGAAATAATCTTAATACTTTGAGAAACCTACCTTGATTCAAGAGTATGTAGACCTTCAAGCAGACGTACTCCTCCATTCGAAGCTGAATCCGCCTAAAGACGCAGGTGATCTGCGTCATCTTTTCCACCACCAGCCCCACGTCCAGACGTAGTTGTTCGAGGGTTATCGGCCGTCCCATGAGAGAAGTCAGGCAGTTCTGCAGCGTTCTTAAGTTTGCGTTCACCTGACGAAATATATTGGTAGTTATCATTATATATTTTCATATATATTCAGAAACAGTATCACGTATTTATCCATTACGGGGTAGACAGAGCCAAAAGTCGCGAGACTCCAGGGCGGCAGTTCGTAAAACGGTGGGCTTATTGGTGATATGGAAATTCAGAAATATATGCTTCTTCAATATTTATTATTATTACTAATATTATAAAACAGATCGGTCAGTTTATTCGTGTGCTAATCTCAAGTCCAATTTTAGATAATACATTGATTGAGGAAGGCTATAGACTATTTTTTATTCCTCAATTCCCACGGAAACAGAAGCGATGCGGGTAAAACCGTGGTGTTGCCTCTAGTTGTTTGCCAATAATTATATTAGTTATTTAAAGAATTTATATAAATAAGAAATATATACAAATACGAGTTAAAACCACTCTTTTTCCGGGACTCTTTGTAGTTGGTTGAAAATGAAGAAACTATAGACATCAACGAGCATGCTTAAAAATGCGAGATTATGACGACGCCATTTTACAATGGTCTTTATATACCAGAATAATTACGTAACGATGTCTATATATGTCGTTTGATTATTTCAACTGAAAAACTATAAAATAAAATAGACATTTGAACGTTAAAAAAATTGGTTCAGTTGACATCACTTACCGTAGTAAAAATGAAAAGTTTTTATTAGATAATTATATGTAAGTTTTAACTTAATTTTAAAATGACTATCGTAAAAACCTTGATAAAATTAACGTTTTGAAGTTATCAACAAGATTACATGCCTAATAACGGGCACTAACGAATATGGAATTGAACATGAATGCATAGACAGAACTTACGTAACGGCGGGCATATAAGCGAGTAGGAAATGCTCTAGACAATGAAAATTACTTTCTGTAACTACCGTATTACCGCAGCACTGCAGTTTACATAATCCACGTGCAATTTGCGCGCCTTTATCCATGCTGCTACTAACTATGACAAAATATTTAATAAATATCGTAAAAATATGTGGCATTTGCAAACAAATGTCACAGTTCAGTGGCATACAATTTTGAAAGCTATCTCGTTAGGCATCTATTTATATGCGGCGCATACTCTACATTGACAATAGACACGTCCGAGACACTGCATTATTTTAGTATTCTAATAGCACAGGTTATGCAGCGAACGATTGACGACCTCCGTGGTGTAATGGTAAACGTGCCTAGCTGCTACTCAGGAAGTCCGGGGTTCGATCCCCAGTCAGGTCATTTGTGATAAAATATAGTATCGCTGAGTTAGTGTCCCATATCACAAGTCTCGAACTTTATTTATTTATAATGTGTTCATAGCCAAATGCAGCGGGCTTTGGTGGCGGCGACTTTCTACCGCGGTTGCGCAAGCACCGATGCGGATCACGTAACTGCACTCCGGCGCATGTGGCGGAAGTCTCTGGAGCCGTGTGACCTGAAGTGCACTTAAACGCCCGAGGCTGCTACACCCAAGCTAGCAATGAGTGAAAATAATCCTAAATAATTAGGTAAACAAGGAAGTTACTCACCTCTTGCATAAAATCATGTTCATGGTCCGACGAAGGCGGCCCCTGCGCGTGCTTCCCGTGCATCGCTTGGTACGCCGCCGTCGTCAGTACTGAGATCTCGTGCCACTTTTCCATTAATAATTTTGAATGAATTTCCATCGGTATTTCCATTATAAAAGGTAGCTTTTTCGTCCACGCCACCATCTTGTGGACGATCGAGTCGCCGATCTTGCAAAGCTTGTCTCCGATCTCCGAGGTATCATGCAGCAAGTCCGGCAAATGTCGGACGGTCGCAATGTCTTCCATTGCATCGCAGTCTATCAGCGCTTTGATCATGTGTAGCGCTCTCTCTAGAGGTATAGCACGATCTCGGGACGAAGACACGGCGCTTTCAAGTCGTGCTCTTAAGTGGACCACCTGAAAGATGAAAGTTTTAGTTGGCAAAAGATATATATCCTATTAAAGCATTTTATTTGTACATATGGATCCTTTTACCTCGCTAGGATTGGTGAGCGCAGTCTTTAGTATTTCACCATTAACGAGGTGCGGTGGGAGGGGAGGCAAAGGTTCTTTAGGTTTCACAGGCGGCGACGCCCGACTCGTTGTCGTAGCTGCCTTATTAGCTTTCTTGTGCTTTTTATATTTTACTTTGTACAGATTGTAAACGGCACCACTATTTCGACCACCAGGCATTCTATCCTCTCGAACAGCTGTAAACATAATAATATTGAATTATATCAAATCAAATAATATATGAATTGTAGCATACAGGTATAATAAAGATATAAGATAGATATATTAATTTTATGAGAACAAAATTGTATATAACATATTGAATAACTAAATTTACCTTGTAAAACCATTCCCTGCTCGATGCATTTTTTAAACCGACAATATTGGCATCTATTCCTTTGTGCTTTTGTAATTTCACAGCCACCGTCTGCAACGCACGTGTATACACGTCGATTTTGTACAGTCCTTTTAAAGAAACCTTTGCACCCTTCACAAGTAATGATGCCGTAATGCAGTCCAGTCGCTTTGTCTTCACAGATCATACATATCATAGGTTGCTCGTCTTCGTCGCGCTCTGCCTCTGGAGCATACGCGCGGAGTTCTGGCCTCGGAAGCGTCAATGAACTGGCCCCAGCGACCGTTGACGCGCCTGGTAAACTACCTGCTGCTGCACTTAGGTTCAGTGCATGCAACTGTTGATGAGCTGGTAGTTGTGAGACATCGCCGGCCCATAATAATTCCATATTTAGAGGTGGCCCTCGAGGCCGCCTCAATTCGCCAAGATTTAGCAATAATCTGGCAGCTGATTCTTCACTGCATGTTGCTGGATCTGGAGTCGGAGGAGTAGGCGTATGCGACGCACTAGCTGCTGGTTCTCCACTCGTTGTAGGAGCTGGCAGCGTCCAAAACATCGTTCTTACACCACCCGATTCCCCCATAATGACTGCGGGAGTTCCTCGCCATTGCCCTGGTCCTCGTGTTCCTGTCTTAGGTTCTAATGATTGCGTTGGGAAATGTCCTCCTATTAATTCAGGCTTAACACCATTCAAACAGGCCGATGGCGACCAGGGATTGGGTGAAACAGATGAACCCTGCGCGGGTGGGGCAAGCGCTCGCGGTCTATATGGCTGCGGGGGTTCGGGTTGAGTTCCTTCTAGCTTCACTGATGATAGCGGAGAAGGTGAAGGTGCATCATGTTTGCCGCTGGGTTGAGTATTTTCAACCTTGACTGCGGAGGGCGTTCCCTCAAACTTGATGACTGAGTACGGTGGTGCTGAGCGGATAACGGTGGGATGGCACGCTGCCGGTGACGGTGACGGTGAACCGCCGCCGTCAAATACAGGCGGAGGGTGCGGCGGCGTACTGCAGCCGGCCTCGGCCATGCGCGGCGAGGGCGGGCCCGGGTCCGGCGACGACGTGCTGGTGTCGGCAGCTGACTCGCCTGCGAACACACCGATAACGTCAATATTCGTACTTGTGACCTCGCGTCTTTGCTAGAATGAAAAAGAGCACTAAAAAGATTTCAGAAACAACAAATATAAACTAGGTGAAATGTCAATGACCGCGCGGCGTGATCGTAGTTAAAACGCGCGGGGCGGGACGCGGGACGCGACACTGCACTTCCCGACGACGCCGCCGACTAGATTAGCCGGTTGCGTCACGATGTGAGCGCCGCGACGGTGGCCGCGGCCGCAGAAAGTTAATCTGCAGTAATAGGTGATATATAAAAAAATATTGTTTCAAAATAATGAAAAAACACACCTTGTCATAAATTTGAAAACACTAAATATGGCAATACCCAAGAAAGGTTTAATGTGATCTCCGAAATAGACAAGGAAAATTTAAACTGGGTGTTCTAGGCACTAACGCGAGATGCAGCGCAGCGTGCGCGGAGAAAGTGAAAGCAGTGCCGCGCGCGCGCAGATGCGGCGCCCGGAAGCGTTGCGCCTGCGCAACATCACAAAGGGTTCTACGTCATACAACAATTACGTATTTACTAAATGGCGTACATAAAAATAATTAATAATTATAGAAAATTAATTAATATTACAATGTAAAATCTATACTAGCTCCTAGTCATCTAATTTTAACTATTTATAATCGATATGCAATTCGGAATCTTTAGCACATTTAAAAAATACACTATTCGGAAGATAATTTAAACTTTATTTACTCAACTTTTAGAACGTCACTTATCATTACATCAGAAACTTTACCGACTTTTTATTACTAAATCCATAGGCGAAGTCTTTACCCACTCCCGAAACCCAGCTTACATCGCCAAACACATTTGTCAGTCCATTGACTCCAGGAATTAGTGTTGTCAGTTATCACATAATTGTCCGCGAGACGGTGGTTATTGATCATGAAAAGTTATTTTCATTGGCAGGTTTGATAGCAGCCGCGCGAGCGCAAAATTTTTCGCGGTTTTGTTTGCGGGTGGAAAAGTCGCGAAGAAAGTTTTCCAGCGGCGACGGCGCGATGTCGGGCGGCGGGCGCGCGCAGTGAGCCCGACCTACCGCACGAGCGCTGCGCCCCGCTCCCCGCGCTGTGCTTCCCGGTCCCTCCCTCCAGCCACTATTAGGTCACTCAGACGGCCGTGCGTGCGAAGTGCAACCGCACAATGACTAGTGCAACGCGTGCACCGCTCTCGCTTCGAGGACGATCTCTATTTCACTTTGCGTCCTTTACCACATCATTGGTGGGGACCGATCTTTCTAGCCGGGTGATGCAATCCAATAGGTTCTAGGTAGGCTAGGCCGCCTAGATAATCGTCCCGATATGATTACTAGTTGTTAGGTCGGCAATGCTAACGAGGTACATAAAACTGAGAGGAAAGTAGTCGATTCTTGGGTTTATTTCGTAAGTAGCAAATGTCTATTGATTACGTATTTCAAATCTCATTAGGTGTAGTAAGAAAATGGTCTAAATGATGGTATAAGAAGAAGGATGAAAGGTAGCACTGTAACCAGACAACAATAAAGATGCGATGGTGCCGATCGTTACGTAATATGCAAGTCTTTTATTTATACGGTGAGTTGGAGCATTCATTCGATCGTTGCAAGTCCGAAGGTCGCATGCGGTCAGCGACACGAGAGAAATGGGTCACCCTCATACCCCTGCCACCCCGGCACCCACCCCACTAACGGGGGCGCAAAGCCCGCCACGTGTCGCTATGGCCGGTCTTATTATTTTTAAATCCTAGCATTAATTTTACTTAAAATGCTTAGTTATAAACTTATAAATAATAGCCTCGTTAGCGCAGTGGTAAAGTCCTTGTCTCACAACCAAGAGGTCCCGGGTTCCAATCCCACTCAAGTCATGATAGAAAATGGTCTTTTTCTGATTGGCCTGGGTCTTGAATGTTTATCTTTATATATAATTATTATAAAAATATAGTGTCGTTGGGTTAGTATTCCAAAATAAAAGTCTCGAACTTAGCTTGGGGCTAACTTAATTTGTGTGATTTGTCCGTATATATTTATTATTAATGACTTATTTCAATACAATACAATGAAATTTAAGAAAGAAAGAAAAGCTTTAACTGGCAAAAAGATAAATTAAAATATTTAATCGATGCTTTTATACTGAATTCCGCGGTTTCAAAAAAGACAACAAAAGAAAAGAAATCAAGTATTAGCTTTAAAATATATACATATAATTTTATCACGGATTTCAAATTAAGCTTACATCACACATTGAAGGAAATGTACTGATACAAAATGAATATAATGATATGTACTGCGTGATATTTATGAAATGTGTATTTTCCACAGAGCGGACATTTGTTAAACATATCCTCTTTCATTGTTAAGGCAGCAATTGTAATTTCAACCGGTTTCCTTATCAGTAGACCTTCAGTTTATGAGAATATCGACACCAAAATTATTGCAAGAAACTATTTTTCGTAACGTAGTTCTCTTATCGAATAACCGCGTTTCCCATACTATTCAATGCGAATTTCTATCGATATTTTATGACAATATAACTCTACTTTATGTCTCCATTTGGCATTTGAATTGATAATAAAAGTACCGTAATAAAAAAAAAATGAGAATATCCTGGCTTTGGAAATTTGACTTAATTTTACAAAAATGTTTAAAATCATTTAAATAAACAAGGCTAAATATATTAATATTTCTTTTTTATTATTTATATGTGGATTCTTTTTTATTATTTATATGTGGAAAAATGCTTTTGTGTAAAAATATGAGAAAAACTAATTTTCTCAGACATGGAACCTATCTAGATCGATTTTTTGCCCCCTTGAGCACATATATACCAAATTACAACGAAATCGTTAGTGCCATTTCCGAAAACGCTAAGTTCATTTCAGAGAAAGTACGAATTGCTACGTCGATTTTTACTTTCATGCTCTTATATTTCATTGTCGTATGCATACAAGTACGTTACTTAATCTTAATAATACAATACCAAATACTGCTTGACTACTGCTTCAACCTTATTCGCAATTCACTTCCCGTCCGTCCGGTCCGGTCCGGCGGCCGGTGAGTGGGAGAATCGGAGGCCCAACTTCCCCGCCCACGTCGTAAGTTTCGTGATTTGAAAAAAATGTATCGTAAACGCGTGATCAAAGCAACTATGTCATTAAAGTGTAAATCCAAAAATAGTCATTTGTTTTTTCGGTTTAGAGTCTAGACTCGCGAGCCATCGAATATTACACATTAAGTCATGAATGGATTTTTTTTGTTCAAATAACTGCGAGTTCGTACTGCGCACGCACAAAGAGTGTTTGTCATAAAGGGGCGCGTCATCGTGACGTCATGGAGCGCGTCACGCCCCCGATGTGACACACCCCGCGTCACGTGATTGCTTTAATGAGGTTTTTTCCAATCCTCAATGATACGATGTCTATAAATTTTTATTTGTTAATTGTTATTACGGAACATGTCTATTTTTATCTTACAGTATTTTTATTTTGTAATGTTGCACTTACACGATTACTACACCTTTTTCCCCTTTATGTTTTATGACGGAAAATCTTATCCTAGATATAAAACTATATTTTAGTGTTTAAAAACGAGCTAACTCATTACAACTTATTGTCCAGCTACTAAATGTTATACCGTTTCGTGCTTCAAGTCTAAATACATTTCTTTCGCATAAGATTAATTTAATGAATTGGTGACTAACAAAAACGTAAAAACAACATTTTATCCTTGTGCCCTAGAAAGGCGGCTTTCATGTGACGAGTCATTAAAAATCTTTGCAAAACCACTTCACATTTTCGATTACGGCTCACATCTTCCGTTTTTGTGTTGTAAAACGATGCTATTCATGTCTGTAGAACTCCTTTACGCCTCCGGCTGAATGTTACGTTGCATGACAGTGAATCTTTCTTTTTCTCATGAGTTATTCATGAGGCCGCAATAGCAATAATGACAGCAACGTAATTTATTACTTTCACCTCTACACGAGTTTACGTAAACTTTCTTCGCTATGACTTCGAGCTACGTCACAATTATGTAACGTGTGAATTTACAATAACTTTAATCTTTAGTGGCTCAATTGAGTAAATTAGTAACAAGATAATCGTTTGTGATGCCATTGACTGACACGCTAACAGCTCAGAGTCATTTCTAAAGTATATTATGTTCATAAAACTCTATAAAACATATTACCCATTAACTTAGTCACTTTTATCGATAATCTTTTTGTCCAACTTTCCGAAAGTTTAAAATACAAGTATTCATTAGCATAAAAGATAATTAAACTCGAACGAAACGTAAACAAAGCAGAGTCGAAATAGTGGTATAGAGCCACTACT
>JADGIL010025891.1:0-12152 GCA_020352625.1 Cactoblastis cactorum | reverse complement strand
CTTTGCAAAACTATTAAAGCCATTTATACAATACCAATAACATATTAGTATATTGAAATATTAACACGAATTATTTTGTAATACTGTTGCTACTGTAATAAAAAAATTAAATAAATAAAAATTGCTCGTTAAGTATAAAATTTAACGAGTCAAGGTTATTTGAAAACGAAGACACTTGCTTAAGCAATTCATAAGATGAAGATGGTTTGAATTAGAGCTTTATGGATGTCATTTTAATGGGCAACATTTACATAATGACATGTGAACTGGTAAGTTCGGTTGCAGTCCATTTTGTATTTAATTAGTCTCATCTCTTATTTTTTTATTATTAACGTTTAGTTATTATTATTAATAACTATATTTATATTATTTATATATCAATACCTCTATCTATAAATAGAGGTATAGATATCGACAGATTTTTTAACCTCTGGCACAAAAAGAGGTGTCACGTCAATCTATGTAATGACATCGATTCTGTGTGTGTCTATGACATCGTAGCTTTCAAACAAATGGACCGATTGCGATGCAGTTCTTTTCTTTCGAAATCCAGTTGAGGTGGTTCTTAGCTATGTTAGTTGAAATCCAGCAGTTTGAAATATATCAGCTCTTTTGTTAATTGATGTAAGGCATTGCGTCTCTACGTGTATTGCGCATACATTTTCAACGATTTCAAGTTTTATTTGTTTGAATTTTAACATCAAAGCAAAGGATTCTTTTTTATGGCAGAGGGAGGCAAACGAGCAGGTGGGTCACGTGATGTTAAGCAATCACCGCCGCCCATAGACACCCGGGGGGGTCACAGGAGCGTTGCCGGCCTTTCAGGGATTTGTGCGCTCTTTTCTTGAAGGTTCCGATGTCGTATTGGTCCGGAAATACAGTTGCAGGCAGTTCGTTCCACACGAACTTGGTATATAGTTAGTATATTTCGTGTGGTCGTACGTGGTATAATGTTTCTTTTAAAACGTACGGTGGTTGATCGCCATTTGCCCAGACGGAACTGGTGAAACTTTAGTCTGCGAGGTGTAGTACGGTGTAGGAATTCTACAGCGGGTATTAACTCGAACAACTCCTCAAAACACTCCCCGTGAACATTACTTTTTATTCGAATTGTTTCAAAACATTAATACAATTCAAAGTATAGACATAAAGCAGCATAATGTATGAAAAAGTCATCATCTCCTACATAAAGTCAAAAATCCTCAACAAATCTTTCTATACTAATATTATAAAAAAGAGATTGGTAGGATGAACGTGTCAATCTGAGGAACTACTGTTCTGTTTTAAATAATTCTTTTAGTGTTACATAGTCTATTTTCGAGAAAGGTTATTATTTTTTTATCCCGTCATTCCCACGGGAACGAGATCAATTCATGGGAAACCGCGGGGCGTTTACTAGTAGATAGTATAAACAAACAGGTACAGCAGCAAGTGACCTGGTTGCGTCTCGGACGCTTCATTACTCGCGCCAGATCGGAGATAACCGACTGCGTAACAATGGTAAACTGATGGTAGACCATTCAATATACGCAAGTGACTTTTGATATTGGTGCCATTATTTTTTGCTTGTTATATATATTTACATATAATATATATTACGTAGTAGAGTGGTTTGTAATTATTTTTTTATGGGAACGT
Source organism: Cactoblastis cactorum (assembly GCA_020352625.1). Taxonomy (NCBI): domain Eukaryota; kingdom Metazoa; phylum Arthropoda; class Insecta; order Lepidoptera; family Pyralidae; genus Cactoblastis; species Cactoblastis cactorum. The sequence continues at coordinate 10,514 of JADGIL010025891.1, read as the reverse complement.
CGTCAATCTAGAATAAGACCATTCATTTGGAGTAATTTCATCCTATTTAGCGAATTTTTACAAGTCATTTTTCTCTCTTTATTCTATTAGTGTGCTTTGTAAGATTAATATATAACTATAGATATTTTTGCATTTAAATTACTAAGTTAAAATATTAAGCTACAGATCTGATAGATTTTCTGGAAAATGTTTCCACATCAATCAATATTAATGGATTGTTTGTGGAGTAATAGAAGCTCGATTCGCTCGTTTAATTAATCACTTAATATACAATTATAAATGCTGCTTTAATACAACACATGTAATGTAGTCATGAGATTGGAGATAAAAAGCCTATGTAACAATAGCTGCTAAACTATGACATCACAATATGCAAATAAATATTGCTTTTACTTATTTCCATCGTTCCAACTTCTTCCTGATACAGATACGTTATTCAAGGATTTTTATGATAATTGTCAATTAGTAAATTCCTCTTAAGACATACTTTTTTAGATTTTATGATGGAAATAAACTATTTTTCTTTAAGTTTTTTTTAAATTTTTCCTTTTTTTATTTTGATATTTTCTATACCTTTATTTCTGACAACCTATATTCTTTAATACATAAAGTCAAAGTCAAAATATTTTCATTTAAATGGACTAGGATCCAGTACTTTTAAATAGAATATAAAATTAGAGTTAGTGGTAAACTAATTAACTGTATTTTCAATGAGAAAATACATTTAATTCGTTAAAAAGAAGGGAATAACTAAGATTTATTACTTGCTATGATCCTTACAGGTACCATAAGTATATTAAGTTATATCTTAATATACTTACAAAAGCAAATCCGAATGGATCATTACTTACCGATATTATTTAGGTATAATAAAGGCAATCAAGTTCGTGTACATCAATTTCAAAGCGCATTCCGGTGGCAAAGGTATCTTCTTGATGTGGCTACAATGACGATAGTTCAGAAACATTATACCTATTACAAGTTTAAATATTGATTAATATTAGACGATTTTACCCCCCGGGTGTTGCAGGTGTCTATGGGCGGCGGTGATTACTTAACATCGCGTAACCCGCCTGCTCGTTTGCCTCCCTCTGTCATAAAAAAGACGTTCATTTAAGCACATTTTTATGTAATTATTCAAGTTTCAAATAATATATCAGCATTTGGGATCGACTTTATCCCGCTGAAAAGAAACGCCAAAATGTTAAAAAAAAATTAATGTTTTCAAGAATTTTAATATGTATTTTAACTTCTGAAATAATTCAAAAAAAATTTGATAATTACCCTTCAAATTGTCTCATATTTTAGCTTTATTTAAAGAATGTTAAATGGTTTTATTTAATTGTTATATTTTACGTACCTAGAGAATCATTGTTACCAATATCACAAAAATGTTATGTACGAGTACCTATTAAATCTTAAGTTTTTAAATAACTTTTTCCCGCCTTATTAGCTATTCTTTACGCATTCTTATTGAATTATATTGTGTAACGTTAATTTTATTTAAAGTTACTCTACTCCACCCAGTTTTTAATAAAATCTGTATGTATTTATTGCATTTTGAAAAAATTCTACAAATTTTGTATACGAAGTGTAAATTCTATAGTTTCTCTATTTGTGGTCGGACGGCGGCATTTGGTTTGTTGACATTTGCGTCGAGACGGTACGAAATATTTCACAGGTAAATCACTTATTTCGTCATATATAAGTCAATGCTTCAACGTGAGCTTATTGGCTTGATCGTTAGATGCCACTTGTAAGAATGATAGTCGATAAAACGGCAAGTTTTATCATTTGTTGGTTTTTTATTATTCTGTTCTCATTTTTTTGTTTTATCTAAATAATCTAAAATAAAATAAATCGTACAGAAAATATCGTATTTTCTGTACGAACTAATCATATTAGGTATAATTAGTTCGTACAGAAAATACGATAGTGAATTATAAAATATATTCTTTGCTAGTAGGTATTATAATTGCAAAAGTTAATATGTGTGTGAGCACGTTTGTAACCTAATCCTACCTTAATTCATTCGACAACTTTTATAGAAAATTAGAACACGATTAGTTTATAATCTGAAATACTACATAGCGAACATTTTATCTTGAAATCTTCCACAAAAGCGAAACTTATGCTTATACGATATTCTACGATTTACGCTCTTATATATACTTTCTATTGCTCTATTTCCAAGCTACAAATAAAATTATCATGCCTGTACTCTACTAAAATCAAAAGTTAAATCAACATAATACATCAACGGTAAATACTACAATAGGTTAGGTGTGATGTATTGTTGCAATGTTGCTCGAGGCAAGTGGTAGTGACAGGTCGATCGTCGTCTGTGTGACACCCATTTGATAGATGATATTTCAATAGTGCCAAAGTGACATTTCTCACCTTTACGTTTGATTTATTCCCTTCTTTGTAGAGTGATCTGCTGTTTCTTTTTTTTTTCTTTTCACGAAATTAGTAGCTTTTATACTTCAATATGGTATAAAAGATATTTAAATACCTGTGCTTCAGTATACAGCAAGTCGACAAAATACCTATAAATATTAAATATAACTTTATGTACATGGATATAAAGGCTTATTTTCTTAATTTAGATCTGAAATATATAAAAAACTACGTGAATAAGTATTACTTACATGACTAATAAAACTAGTGGTTTAAATCTTTAAAAATATGAAAAATGCTAACCGTCCACTCAAATCACTTTTACAAATAATATCTAAATATACCTTTACGATATATATTATTGGCTTTATTATGTGACAAATTCTATTCCACCAAGAAGCGCGCCATTTTGCTAAGCTGGACCCTTAACTCTCATGACTCTGTATACCTCGTAAGGGATATATTACTTACTCATATTTAAGTACAAATTATTTCCTAAACTAAATCAGCAACTTATTTCAGTAATTTAGATCTTGAAACGTAAGAACATATATGTGGAAATATCACCAACAAGAAAAAAAAATTACAACAGCTTTAACTTTCACTAATACTTAATAGGTACTTACAATATTTTCCAACAATTCAACTATTGAAAACAAAACTTACACAAAATGCCGTATACTTACTTAACACGTGCTCCGACAAAGTTATATAACGTTCGTCGAATTTTACAAAAGGCATGAACAATACTACATAATTTTTGTGGTCAGTTTACAACAAAAGACGTCGAGTTGGCCAATTGAATCTTAGGTTTAAAATATTAGGGTTTAAAATCGATTACAGTGGCTTACAGGCTTTTGTCTTGACTGTGCTCATGTAATTGAAAGTAATATCTTGTAACATACAATTTTTGTGTTTACATGGAAGTAGAAATGTTAATGGCACGGTAACTGTGAGTAATGGATAGTTTTAGCATAATTATGAATAAAATTAAATATTACTAAGTATTTATTTATTCATAGGTAATAATTTCAATTTTATGAGAGAACGCGATCTTGAATTATTGACTTCTTTCGCATTGCTTATTAAGTAAAATGCCATTGAAATATTTCATAATCACTATCCAAATATATTCCAATATTGAGCCGGAGGCCCAACTGGGGCCTAACTCCCTAAATAGGGAGGGCGGAGAACTTGGGCCTCCGTTTTTGTTTTTTTATAGCCGGCAACACTTCTGTAACCCCGCGGGTGTTGCAGTTGTCTATGGGCGGCAGTGACCACTTAACATCTCGTCGTTACTATCATCGACCTGCCTGCTCGCATGCCTCCCTCTGACATTAAATAAAACTATCCAAATAGTATAAACGTTTTTGAAAATTTTCAATAAGATTGGTTGAAACAATTTAATTTTTAAGATTGGTGGACAAATTAAGATTCTAAATACACATGTAATATGAATATTATACCTATAGTAACATGATTTTAAAATTTCATTCTTTTTAACTTTATTTGTAGTTTTCTTGTAGATATTTATGAAAATATTACGTTTATGTCTTTCTCAATTTGCGATGAAATTTTTGATACATTTTTATAATTTCTTAAAAATCTATCGGGTCAGCCAAAAGTCTGTATTCCTTCAAATTGATACAAAAATAGAAATTAAACTAACAATAATTAGATAACCTAATACAATCAAGTGAATAAACAAAATCCCACGGTACTTATGTGGTTTTTTGATAAGTAAGTAAGTATAATAAAACCACACGTGGTTTTGTACACTAGCAATCAAAAAGCATGGTGATTACCAAAACGAAATCACTTGTGTCCAATTGCCTCAGGTTATTGCAGTGTCATTCTATTAGTCACAAAACAAGAACTCACAGATAATTCGAACACATGTTATCTATTATTATGAAGTCGATAATACAGTCAACAGCACAGAAACTATTCCGCAATTTATTACAAATTCAACACTATTACCACGGCATAGAAATCCGTGCACTGCAGGGTAACTTGAAATGCAGAAGACTGTACAATAATATAATCAGTGTAGTTTCTATACCAATTAATTAGATGTTTTATTATTTACAAAATGCATCACAAATTTAGATCTCATAAAATTAATTAAGAGCACTAATTAGTTCCAAGGATATGCTAATTTTAATACCGATGCTACGGTTGCTTTATTAATTTGTTTATGAGTTTTATTGATTAAAAAACACCTCACCTATGCATTTATAAATTTATTTTAATTTTTGCAATCATACCTTTATTAGTTCCAAGTATATTGGATATAGTGAATATTAAATGTGATATATTTTAGGACCTTTTTTTGTACTTGATATATTTATGGTCAAAAAATCAAAATGTTTTTTAATCAAGTAGGGCAGATGTTGGTACGTTTGAATCGTCATCTTACTATTTATTTTGTTATTGATTGCAAAGCTACAAACTACCAGCGTTTCGGAATGACCACTACTGAGAAGAACGTTGTACAATAATGAATCTATGACAGAATACTGGTATTTATTGTTTAATAAAATAATATAGGCGTTAATTATAACGTGAATTCTTCTAAATTTCCTTGCAAATATATTAATTTAACCAACTTCGTAGTTTCTTAAAATATTTTGATCTTAAACGGTTTCAGCTTTGTAATATTGGTGTAGATCATAACTTATTCACACCAAAATATTGTACAAGGTAACTTTACAAACATTTTGCAATAAATAAACATACTTACTAAGTAATGTCAATCATCCAGCCATCATATGAAACGACATACAGACTCCGACTTTTTCGGGTCACTGACCTTAACTCGGTATACCTATTACTTAACCGAACTTTGAAATAATTCAGTACTTCATTGTTTTAGGAAAAATACCAAGCACCATTAGACAAAATTATGAAAAGCATTTTGTGAAACCTATTTTTATATTTAATTTCGTTCTTGCATCTATATATTTATTTGTAGAAGAATTTTTTTTAGTTTACTATATCAATATACATAAATAAAATAAATAAATATATAGGGACAATTCACACAGATTGAGTTAGCCCCAAAGTAAGTTCGAGACTTGTATTATGGGGTACGTTAACCATTACACCACGGAGGTCGTTAACATACATAAAAAAATAAAATTTTCTTCTTTTATTTAACCAGAATTCTTACAGTTAATATATAGGATTATTTTACGCTGTTATTTATTGTTTAAGCTGTTCTAAAAGGGTTTTATATTTAACTGTCCTAATCATAGAGCAAAAAAAATTCACTGTCTAACTTGTGCAAAAAAACAAAGATTAAAATTACGTATTACAAATAAACATTCTTTTTGTTTTTAACTACTTTATATTCTAAAGTTCCAGTTTTTACAAAACCGGCCAGTGTTAATAACCAGTCAGTCAAACTATTAATTAGGCAAAAAAATACACGTTCATAAATCACTGATAGTGTGTGGGCTCAGGCATGCGACTGAATGTCAGAGGTCGACATAGAAAGTAGAGATGTTACGTGGTGTTACGTCATGTCAAGCGATCACGCGGCCGCCTATCGTTGGATGGGTCACTGGGTAATGTGATAAATACTATGTCAAATATTGTTTTAGATGACAATTGTTGTTTTGTCATTAGGTTTCTGGGTGAAGGATATTGATTACCAATTTTTTGGTACTGGAAATTCTAGAGGGAAGTTTACTACTCTATGGTCTTAACTGGCTTTGAGTCGATTAAGATACAATTGTTATATTATGAGTAGTAATTTGAATGAACTACAAAGAATTTCTATAACGAATTCGCTCGTATGATATTATATGTAAATACATAAATTATATAATTTTTCTCACTCATTCAACAAATTTATTTTATCTATACATTAATTAATTTACCAATTTGGTGCAATCATATGTAAGTGACAAATTTCTTTATTTGTCAAAATTAAATGTCACAAAATAAAATACCACAAATAAAAAAGTTATACTTATTCTTATTAAAAATTTTGTGCTCATTTTTTGTAAATCAAAGATTAAATTTACACAGAGCCAAAACACTCTTCGATTACCTATAATTTAATATTAAATCATTAGCCACGCGTAAACGATTTAAACAAGCTACATATTTATTTATTACTCGTAATCCCTACATCGTAGCTGATGAACTTTCGCTCATAGTTTACTATATTTCGTGTAACAATACGAGTACGAATTGGGTAACTGTGTCGAGATTCATCTTCCGTGAGAATCGCCCAACAAAGGCGACCGCCAACGCGTATGTGGGGAAAGGAGTCATTCGATTTATTATTCGATTGTTTACATTCGATTATTACTTTTATTGCTTATAAAAATGTGTTTTTTTAGTATTAAGTAATTTTAAACAGGTCTATTGATGAGGATTCCGTAGCCAAATGACAAAAATTGAACCCCTAATAATTTCTGTCCGTATGTCAGTTATTTTATTAAAACACAAGCAATACACATTTTCAATGATATAAGTCATTTGATCTCGTAAAATCGGACTATAATTCGGAAGTTACAATTGCACTGTTACCATGAATTTTTATGACCTATCACGCTAAGTGAGCTCCTCTCTCTCGTTTTAGCAACAATTTATATAGAAAAAAAAGGACAGCGCCACTGGCGGTCACTGGCGGAACTAAAAATCTGAGCTAAGGATGAGCGAGATGTGTTACATGTGATTCTGTAATAAAAACTCATGGTAGTTATACTGGGAAATCTGGGATAAGTTCGGATGATGGTAATTTTTATAATTATAATTATAAATTTAACTTATTGTATTGAAATCTGACTATTGCTGATTTATAAAATCAGATTAAACAAAAACTTGAATAGAATTAAACGAGATTATTGTTCTAATGAATTCAATGGAATTCAATAAATAATAGGCTATTCAAATAATTTTGCTCGTTTGAAATTAAATCATTGCTTTTGAAGGAACTTAATATATTTTGAAAATATCTACTTATCCGCTTATTTCAAGTAAAATATTTCATGTTTTTTTGTCAAATGGCTATGATCAAAGTATTTTTTTTATAATTTAAAAATATTAAAAATTTAATTCAGTTATTACTGCAAGTCTAATCTAAAATCAAATTAACCATATATATTGTTTTGTCTGAACTTATACATTCATAAATTTGTAATAATTTTTCAATTATTAAACTTTTTATCTTCATTTTGTTTCAGGTAAGCAAATGTTAAACACTCTCTACATAACTATAGGTACTCTCTACTCAACTCCAAATCAAGACGTAAGTTAGATAAAACGAATCTTTCTTTTTCCTTTTTGCCTTTGTTTTTTTTTTAAAAAGGACAATAATATAAGACTTATTATTAAATAAAAAAAATATTGACTACATATTTATAAAAAAAAATAATGTGTATTCAACAATATCGTTCAAATTGGCACATACTATTGCTCACAATTATAAAACAGATGATACTAATAAATTTTAGCCGTGAAACATTCATTAATAACTCATTTAGTTGCAGAGTTTTTCAAACTTTGACCGATATTTACCTCATAATTATACCGACATTTACACGTCACACAGACTTATATCTAATAGACCATACAATTTGCCGTACACTTTGCACGTCAAATACCTACAAGTAAGTTACAATACATTTCATTATTTTCTTTTAGTTTTTTTCTTAGCAGATATCAAACGAAAACTAAAAACATTTAAGTACCATATGTGCTGTATAATAGCTCAATAAAATTCAAATGTGCGGTGGTTTCTTATCAACAAATACTTGTATGATATCTATGTAGGTAAAAAAAGTAATGGCACGCTACATACCTATACGTAAAATATGTTCTATTTGATAGAAGTCTATGTCCTGCCAAGTCATTTCATTATGTTGCTCAAAACATTTTATGAAAAAAATACCATAAACATACAAATGTGAAGGTTTATTGGCAAATTGTTAGCACTAAATCTTCGATAATTATGGTACCATAACATACACGAAATTTTATTACGAAATCTCGATACTGGTTAGTGATTACTACTTGATTACGCGGAATCGATTGAATCGAATACAAGCTCGGCCTTGACTGTTGACATCGATTCTATAATAGAATATTATAATTTCAAATATGTATTTTTATATGTCATCAGTATTAATAAAACTAGCTATGCGTATAAAATAAATCGTGTTTCCTTATTTTTGGATTTTTAGTATAATAATATATTTTAGCATTGAATTAAATATTTTATTTTAAGAGTACGTCTGAAAAGCGTAAAGGTTAACGTACCCGTCTGCTACTCAGAAGCTCCCGGATTCGTTCTAAGGTCAGGTTTTGATTGAAAACTATCTTCAGATTGGCCTGGCTTTTGGATGCCGCCATTAGGCTATTATTTATTTATTTTTATTTTACTCTAAGAACATACTGTCTTACATACTGAAGACATTTATTAAATTGTAACTACTGACCAATTACATATTCTAGCATATAAAATTATTTTACGGAAGTATAAAAAAGAATTTCTTCGCCCAATTAGTTAAAATTAAAACAATAGTTGGTTTTCAAATATTGTCATTTCATAATGGCTAATCGCTTGTTGCCTCACACACTCGAACGGTTAAACAAATATTATAGTAACCGAGTTAGATGACAGTTTCGTAAATCAGTGGTTTGTTTGTTTTGTTCAACAAATAGATGTTTCTCTTTTCTTTATGACAAAAAATAAAATATCGTATATCCTTGGCCTGTAGTTGTAAGTATACTCCGAAAGTAAATCGTTCGAATTCTAAACATAAAAGTTATAGAATATGTTTTTCCTTGGTAAAGTATAATATTTAATTATTGAATTATTATGTAATAACTATTTTTTTTATTAATAAGATTCGGAAGTTACCCCAAAAAATACTTACAGGTTTTATTTTATAGCATAACAAGAAAAAGAACTAAATATATCAAAATTTTATGTTATGTTAATATTACGTTAGATTTTTTCAACGAGTTGTTTATACATTTCCTAAACTAATATATTTAACTGTTGAAAAAACTTACAATTATTAAAAAACAAAAATACCCATCCACAACTAACAGATCGGCAAACAGACGGAGAGTAGAGTCTTAGTAAGAGTCCTTTTTTACCATTTTTAATACGGAACCCTGAAAATATAACTAATTAGCGTTGCTCGCTATCGCTTATTAGCGATATTTTCAGGATATATACCAGACATATAAATTAATTCGACAACCAACCTCTCTTAAAGCCGTTTATTCCATTATGAAATTAATTACAAAATATTTGTGATGCCATTATGCATTCATTATGAATACAATTATGTACCGTGAAATTTTGGCCATTAAAAATATGGCGGTAAACATTATGAATGAAATGTAATTTATGAACATGTAGGTATATTAATTTTATGATTTATTTATTTACATTGTTTAAACGACGTGCGTGGGCAAGTTAAACAGATAAAACAATTTCATATTTTTAAGCCGAAGTAGTTTTATGTATTTATACGATTCAATATGGAGAAAAATATTGAGTGATCCTCTATTATTAAATTATTATCTATATCAATTAGTGTTATTCCTGTCAATCAATTTATAAAAATAAAGAACGTAAATTGTACTTACATTTTAAAATACGACATAATAAAGTCAAAGTCAAGTCACTTTATACCACGTACGACCACACTGTGGAACTAACTGCCTGCAGCGGTATTTCCGGACCAATACGACATCGGAACCTTCAAGAAAAGAGCGTATAAATCCCTTAAAGGCCGGAAACGCTCCTGTGATCCCCCAGGTGTTTCAGGTGTCTATGGGCGGCGGTGATTACTTAACATCACGTGACCCGCCTGCTCGTTTGCCTCTCTATGCCATAAAAAAAAAGTGAAAATATTTTTATTCAAATAGACTAGAATCTATCACTTTTGATAGTTACCTATAATGTTATGAATTAAATGAAAAATATTACATGATCTGTATATGTAATTGAATGATAGACTAACACATGGCTCAAACTATTTTGAAGTTTACCACAATATTAGACAATAAATGTTCCGTACTGGAACAGATATCAAGTAAGTATATTAATACAAATTCCTACAACAACATAATTTGGAAGGCAT
>JADGIL010025880.1:0-16772 GCA_020352625.1 Cactoblastis cactorum | reverse complement strand
TTTGTTTCATTTCAATATTTAAACATTAAGTATTGTTCCTATAAAGTAACGTTATTACCATAGTATTTACCACTTTATTGTTCCTATAAAGTGGTAAATATACTATGGTAATAACGTTTTTGTTGCAGTCGCAAAGATATATGTTATATACATAAGTAGGTAGATTTTTTTAATCTCATGTCATAACAATGTTTTTAATTCTAAAGACTGGTGTTTTTTATCTGAAGTCGATTGAAAGCATCTGTAGAAAAGAAGTTATTTTCCGCCAAGTCGGCTGTCGCCAACAATTGGTAATGTAGTTTTGTTTTGGATTCACATTACGCCAAGTTGGTCAAGGCGCAGCCAGCTTGTTACGTGTCGAATGACACATAATTACCTAAATTACGATTTACAATGCGTTATACGTTCGTATGACGTGAACTGTGCTGGTGACATTGACATCGTTTCACAGCCCGTACTACCCGTTAACGTACAAGGGGCACATAAAATGACCCCTATTGTACGCTTAATTTTTACATGATTCAATAATTGCTGTAAAAGTTCAAAAAACGAGCCTATACCTTCTTAAAAGGTCGCTAACACTCTCGTCATCATACCTTTGGTTTTGCAATTGTCCATGGTGGTTATCACTTACTATCAGGTGACACGCTTGCTCTTTTGCCGGCTTATGCCATAAAAAAGTAAATAAATCCCTTCCTCTTAAAATGTCAATTTCCCGTAAAGTAGGAAGCATGTGCATGTAGTACCTTGTAGTAAGCGGTCACCACATTCGTAAGCCTGCAATATCGAGGATGCCATATTTTGGGGTGTTAAGGGCATGCAGATCTCTTGGAAGTAAGAAAGAAGCGGTGAAGCTTCTCCTCAAAGGTCAATTTTCTGAGAAGTAACCTACCAATAAAATGCACTGCAACTTATCATAAATATGTAAGGAATTTGGTTCAAATAGATAAATAGCTGATTCACAGCAATGCAATGCAACTTCCAGATGATTAAATAGACAGATCAGGCCTAAACTTTTAATAAGGCGACATAACTACCGGACCATGTATTGCAATACATGAATAATAATATGTACCAAAAAATTTAGATAATACATGTGACCACATGTTTTGATTGCCGTATAGAAAACACTTTATCCCTTACTAGCCGACCTGTGTCCATTTAGTTTGGCGAAAAAATATAGCCTATATCACTCCTGAATAGTGTAGCTTTCTGAATGAGAAAGAATTTTCATGATCGGTTCAGTATTTCCGAAGATTATAAACCTTTACAAACAAAGTTACAAACTTTGCCTCTTCATAATATAAGTATATAGATAACGGAGTAGAGTCGGAGTAGTTTCTAGCTAGGCTTAAATAGACAAACCGGTCAGATGTCTGACTACATCGCACGCCGTTATTGGCAACAGAAATACGTATTGCTACTGTATATGCTTATGTGATGATAAATTTTCTTTCACTTCTAATTCAATTCTTATCTCTCTTTGACTACGCCATTAGAAATAAGGTATCTATTAGATACTAGGCGACCGTGCCCACTTCGTTGGATGTTAAAATAGCCTATAGCATACCTGAATACTGTAGCTTTTTTATTAACGGGCAGGCACGTTAACCATTACACTATGGAAGTCACAAAACAGGCTTAAGCAGCTGTAATTTAATGTAATAATACAGATATAATATATGTATCTGGCATAAACAGTTATATTATATTTATTACACATATTATTCAGTATCGTAGGAAATTAATTAGTCTTACTATAGCCAGACGACGCTCTTAATATTTCCTGTTATAATGTACTTGCCATGACCTTCGGTATATATAATTATTTTTTTGTAAAATTTAATACATCATGTTTGTTATTTTTTAAATTATTAGTATATCAAGATCAGTTAACCACTAAATTAAGTATGCAGAGACACAAACAATAAAAATATTTTTTTCCTTAAATTTATAACTCGTAAATTTGAACGTACCAAGTACACAATTTATGGGGTCAAAACAACGAATAACAAATTGTTTTTATTGTACATAATATGTCTTATGTGAGGAAACGTTCTTCAGTATTTTTTGGGTCCCTGTGTATCTACTTAATAACTGTTTTTGACTGTACAAGTGTACAATCTTTAAATGTAGGCAGTGTATTTATTTGAAGTAAACCTACAACCTAAAAATACATCAACATGATAATTTAAGGTAATGAAGTTGATTCGGAACTACTTCCAATAATACCTTTATTTACACATTATATGTATATAAATTAATTATTTAGCTTAAAAACATTCGAAGAAAAAGTTATTATATTACAATGAAATAAAAATATATAATTCTTTAAACATTATATTACAGTCCTTGGGCTTTTGAGAATTAACGAGAAAACCATAAAACTAAACGATAAAATTGATTTCATATTTTAAAAACCTTCCTCTTCAATCACACTATCTATTAAAAAAAACGCATTAAAATCCGTTGAGTAGTTTTAAATATCTAAGCATACATTGGGACAGACAGCGAAAAGCGACTTTGTTTTGTTGACTTTTTGCAGTGAGTTGAGGTCAAATCAGTCTTTATTATTTGATCTACAGATCATTGAAATATGTTTTAATGAACTGTGAGTTAATCAAATGAAGAAGTGTTTAGATAGATGCTAATTATCCATTGTCCTGAGTTGCATATAAAAACATGTTTATTTTTATTTCAACTTAAATAATTTTGAAGGTGAATTATTCAAATACTTCTAATACCGTTATTCTTTTAAGGTTATGGGGTCAGGACGTAGAAATTAGAAATTTTTTATATATAATTTGCATTTTAAATATAAAACATAAGACTGTTCGAGAATTGAAACAGATTATAGGAAAGTTTCGAAACTTTGCACATTACTTGTCGACGTTATAATTAATTGGACGTTATATTTATTCGATGTTTCTCTTCGGATCGCAATATTATAAATCTGTCGTCATAAATTGTAAGTTTATTTTTAACTAATAAACTGTAAATGAATTCACTGTTTTCCACATTTAGGAGATAGAGTTAATAGGCCAGATAAATAGTTGCTAAAAAGATGTTTGAATAGAAAGTAAAAATACTTAAAATTGGAGATTCTTCTAAAAGGTGATGAGCTAGGAACTGTTACAATTTTTCAGTTCTGCTCTATGAATAAACGTAGTTCTTCGTCCAAACATGGTTGTTGAGTCTTGTGACCAGTGGGGCTGTGTACCTTGTATGGTAGAAAGACGTGATACTAGTTATAAACTATCTTATTTGGGAGCGAACGAAAAACGTAGAATGTGCCAGCTGCTACTCTTCCCGCGTAGATTGTAAAAGGCGACGGGCTAGCAACCTTTCTTTGAAGCCCAACATTTCGCTTAGTATGGCCTTCAAATCTCGCGACTCTTGGCTCTGTCTACCCATCATCATACCCCCGACGCAAAACAAGGGGTTTAATAAGTTTGACGTGTGTGTGTGTGTGTCATTCTGTCTGTGGCGTCATAGCATCCATACGGGTGAACTAATTTAGATGCAACATTTTTTAATTTATATAATTCTTTTTTTTTGTTAGAAAGGTAACTTCATCGAGATTGTTTCTTAACTATATTTAACCCCCAACGCAAAAACAAGGGGTAATTATGACGTGCGCTTTTTATAATGTTTTTTTACATTTTTGATTTAATTATTTACTTATATAGACGATTACGTCAAATTTATGTTTGCGTAAATATACATGGCGCATAATTAGACTTGCATAGGGTTACCGCTGGCTTTCGTAATAGAGGCACGAGCGGAATTGAAATCCTAAACAGTCGCAAGTCTCCGTGGAATTACAGTTTACAACAACGTTTTGAAAGTTAAATAACCTTTGCACGAAGTTAAAATAAGTCGGTTACTATTAAAATTCTGGTTTATATATAATAATAGCTGTAGGTAATAATACTCAGCCAATGTATTAAATATTAAAAAGGAATATTCAAAATATACTTTAGATTTCTAAGTCATTCTTTTCTTAAGTAATTCTCAGAAAATTCTGCGATCTGCATGCCATTTACGATCTTCGTGATTCGTAGAAAATAATTTTTATGTATTGTTGTAGTATTGTAAGTATAATATAACAGATTTTTGAAATTAAAACTATCTTACGTCTATATCTCTTACGGGTTAGAGGAGGCCAAGAGCCGTGAGACTCAAATTTCAAGCTTAGCCGAATACTAAGTGGAACTTTATCGGTGGAATTGGGATTCAAATAATGAAAGGTTATTATTAGCCTATTAGAAAAATCCATTGTTTTAAAAAGCCTTTTCCCTTGATTAACTTTTACATTCTGCGCAAGAAGCGAAGTAGCTGGCACATTTTACGTGGAAATACTTTGTACAAGAAATCAAATATTTAATAACACCATAATGCTTTTCGTATTTTTATTTAGAGAATTAGTTGAATACTTACCTTTCAAAAACCTATCATCGTTGAAGGTTAGCCGAAGCCGGTAGCGGTAGTATACACACGATATTTATAGATATAATTTTATTTTTGGCCATTGTTCCTTCCGCAAAAACGTATGCAAAACTAACGCACGATTTGACTTGAATAACATTGAAACGTCAATTTGTAAGTACCTAACAGTTTGTCAGTTGTTTGATGTAGTAAATAAACGGCCAAGTGCGAGTCAGACTCGTGCACTGTTCGTTCCGTAATGTTAAGTTTAAAAAGTTGCAAAAAATCACGTTTGTTCTTCGACAGATTCAAAATAGTATCTTAGGATCACTTTTTTCACAATATAATATTTTTTCATTCCTTAGTATCATGTATGGAGTAGTTTTATTTTTCAAAATCATACTGCACAATTTTATAGCGGTTCACTAAATACATCTATCTCCCAAATAAAATATAGCAGAGCATCCGCATGATCCGTATAGTCTCCGAATACTTATAATTATTGTGAGACACGGACAGACGAACATGGCATTAAACATAATATAGTTTTTGCTTTTTTTATGATAGAGGGAGGCAAACTAGCAGTCAGGTCATGTGATGTTGGGTGCCACCGCCGCCCATAGACACCTACAACCCCTGGGGGCCACAAACGCTCTTTTCTTGAAGGTTCCGATGTCTTATTGGTCCAGAAATACAGCTGCAAGCAGTTCGTTCCACACTTGGTCACGGACCCCTAACAAAAAGTATCTAGTAGGTACTAAGGCTATATTTTTTGTTGTGTTGTATATTATATGTGTTATTGATATTCAGTTTTTTGTGGTTGGGAGTTATTTATTGATGATAACCGGATCTGGATCGTATTAAATATGTACAAAAAGTAATAAATAACTAGTTAATTACGTTATCAGAAAATGAATAAAGACGAAATCAAAAATTATGAAAAAGGTTAGCTTTTTAAGAAGATTTGTATGGCTGAAACCACTCATCCGATTTGTAATATTCTTTCAGTGTTAGATCAACGAGTTATCGAGGAAGGCTTAGGCATCTTTTTTCCTATTATTCCCACAAGAACGGGAGCGTGATCACGCCTTTTTCTCATAGGGGTAGTCAGATACTACTTTCTTCCACATAAGTACTAAGGTCCTGACATACTTTCTTCGTTTCCTCCACATTCATATTTTCATGCTAGCTCGTCGGTTAAGGTTACTTCTGACCTGACATTTTCTAAGTACCAATAAGATATTATTATCAGTATTTGCCTTAATATCGATCACGCTCTATATAATAGATAATTAACTTATGTATCGAACTTATTAAGGAACTAAAATCATTTTGTTCAAGGTAAACAAGAGCGATGTTTTGGCCACCAACGTTATTGGGTGACAAGTCCGAAAATAGAAGTTCAACTTAACTTGTATTTCGTCAATTTTTCAAACAAAGATATCTTAAAATTATAAGTAATACTATAACTGGCAAACAGAGGCGGCGTAGGGCATTGCGGTGCAGTGGGCCTCGCGACTTAAAGCTGATTTTTTTTTTTTTTTTTCAAAAATAAACGAGACATCAAGCTATTATATAAAATAATACATAAGATAATCCTTCGGCAATTTCAAGTGCTTCTTTTTTATAAACCCTTCTACTTACACCATCAGAGGGCCTCGCGAAACGTACCATGCCCACATTTTTTCTAGACCTTGCGCGCCACTGCTGCCAAATCACAGCTTAGTAAGCGGGCTCAAAATCTAATCGGGTGTTAAATCCAAACATACCAGATGGTCAGGCAATGACCAGTTAATCACTCTTCATAATATAACATCGATCAAACTCCAAAACACCCACGGTATCTATCGCAAAAAATATAGACTATTTCAATGTTAATTAATCAGTCAGCCAATTTACAAATATGAAAACCGGAAATTCAAATTATTTTATCATACATTTTTAGAAAAAGTGACTGAATAACGCAGAAAATTTATGCAAAGCCAACATTTAACAAATGTTTAAGATTAACGGTTTTTGTTAAGCTTTTTTTAGTCGTTAGGCTCCTATTAATTATTCAGTTTCAATGACATTTTACTCTTGATTATCATAAGACTAACCTTCCAACATAAGACTGACATGATTTTTTACACGATTTATATAGATTAATGATAAATGTTTAAAAACCTTTTAAGAATTAGCAGTGGTAAAAAATTACTTGTCTAATCAGATCAAAGTCCTGTATTAATAAGGTGAGTCAAAAAATATTATTTGCATAGTAATTAAGTTTTTTAGAAGAACGTTCATACTTCAGTTAAAATATAGTTAAATAAAGCTGTTAATTGGAGAAAAAGATGAGTATGTAAAACTACTTTAAAAATCAAATCTGTTCCAGATATTTAAGATTACCCCATCAGTTTAAACAACCAAATGTTCTTTTTTAAAGTAACCAGTATTTCGGAAAGTAAGTAGGTTGCTACAAAAAACGTATGTAACGTTGTAATGGAGCTCCCCTTACATATTTTTTTTGTTTATGTTGTTGAAGCGGCAACAGAAATACATCATCTATGAAAATTTAAACTGTGTAAATTTCACGGTTCATTATATATAGCCTGGTGACAGACAGATAGACAGCAAAGCCTTAGGGTTCTCGTTTTACGGTAAAAACTAATTAATTTCCTACGGGGATTAAAACTTAAACTAAGTATAGTGTAAGTTTAGTTATAGTATAGTTTGGAGCTAAACCAATTTGTCTGATTTGTACCAATATTCAAATTCTTTATTTGCATTTAAGGGTATACAGGATATTAGACATTACATAGAACTGCCATACACCAATATATTCATTTTTATTTCACAGTGATGCTAAATTCATCTATAATTTTATACTATATACTTAATACTATAAAGAGGACATTTTTGATTCATTTGAATAGGGTCCGATTTGAATAATCACCAGTAGAATTTTCTTTCTGTGATGAACATAGGCTCTATAGAATTTTTATTAAGACCGTGAGAGCCGGGGAGGGCTGCTCGTAAAAAAAATAAGTGGTATTCACACGTGAGTCTATGACAAAGCTAGTAATACAAAATTAGCATTATAAAAAAATAATTTTGAATTTAAAAAAAATCATTCTCACATTATTGACATCTGAGATTTAGATACATTACGTATGATTCGTTCAATATTGAATGAATGTGTTAAAACTCTTGCTAAGAATCACGTTCTGCTGAGTCGTTACCAGGTGGATAACATGTACAATCAGCCTCATGATACGTTGGCCTGTTAGACTATATTGTGGTATTATTAGTCAAATTTGCAATGAATTTTGGTAGGTTGATGTACGATTGACCGTACCTACGCATGCAATCTTAAGAATGCACATGTATAGATTAATAACAATAAGATAAAATGTATGGATTAATGTGATTTAATATCTGTGTATAGTCTCTTATATTGTATACTCTCAGCTTTTGTTCATTGTTATAAAGTAATTTTAATTTTAATTTTTTTGGTAAGTTTAGTATTTGTTTCCTTAAATTGGCATACTTGCTGCCTATTAAGTATATATTAGACTGGATTAAATTAAATTACCTGAATTTACTTAACCTTTATTATATTAAAATTATAAATTAAACTGTAAATAGTTTGTAATATTTTTTAAACGTCATATTGCTTTTGTTCTCTCATTATATATTATTAAGTAATAATTATGTTTCTACACAAAGTTCACCATAAAAAATTAGTATAAGACGAATTTGTGGTAATCTCACCTACGTCCTCCGGATTAGGTAAATAAGGCGAAGCGGCCAGCATGCTGCGAAGGTCCCGCACGCACCGCTCCAAGTCTCCAGGTCCCTCCCCCAGCTCTTGTTTCATCACCTCCGCTTGTTTCACAGAAGGCCCTTGGAGGAACGCCATGGCTGCACAACACAATTAACTAGGCAGCGTACTGTTTAAATTAAAAAAAAAAACCGCGTTTGCGCACTCGCCTCGAGCTGAGAAAGGACAAACTGCGCGCGAATCACGTTCAACCTCTTTTATAAACATGCGACTATTAGAAAAGGTAAGGACGGTAAAGTCCTGGCCACACTGACGCCTTAAGGCTGATATTCACAGCGACCAATGCGAAAATGGAATCATGGTCATTAATTTATATTAGACTCACTTAGACTCTCAATGTGACCTAGATCGTGTTATGATAAAAAGATTCTGATGAAATTATATGATTAATTATTTAAATACCTATATAATTTCTTATGTAAGCAGTTTTTGTATAAGACATGAATTGGTGGACTGTCTATATTTTTTTCTATTTGTATAAAAAGCATTGGTTATTTGAAGATAATATCTTTACATGGTTATGTACTATTCTATGTTTTATGTACTTTTATGTATTGTACGACCTCTGTTGGACCTCTCCCATGGACCTCTATTATTATAGCTATAAGTAAAAATCTATACATATAATAAAATTGTAACTGAGCTATGTCTGTACATGGGAGATATTTAAGAAAAAAATATATATAGGGGCTCTTAAAGATAGGCTACTGTTTATTCCGGAATGTACAGTTCCCGAGGGATATAATTTATTGTAGTATTACTAAGTAATCTACGCGGACGAAGTCGCGGGCATTAGCTAGTAAATAATTAAAATTAGAAAACAGGTATAAACGACTGTTAGTGTGTACTTAAATATTGGAATATATAATATTACATCTGTACAAGTCCTAACCTAGTTATTTTCATAGGTAGGTACTTATACTTAAATTACTATAATATACTTTGTCCAAACTAAGAATCTAAAAAAAGAACATAGCGAAGTAAGATGATTGTGCAAGTTTTCCACCGAGCTTTTCGTTAATATTAAATGTAATTTAAATGGTTCTGGCTGATTGTCAATGAAATAAATAAGGTTTCTTATCTCCTATAGTAGTCTGTTTCGTTTTAGCGCTGAGTAAAATACTATAGAGACCTAGGAATTTTAATATAAGGATTGCATAAGTATCTACATACATATAACTGAACTATTTCTGTAAATGGCAGATATGCTAGGTGGTCTTTTAAGGTCTTATAGAAGCCAAAACGATTATTTTTAGAATTTTGTCTGCCTTTAGTATGTTTATATGAGTATCACGCAAAAACTACTGGATGGATTTTGATGCGGTTTTCACAGTTGTGTTTGAGAAAGTCAACTTATAATTGCAATTATATCTCGATACGTCGTTTAGCACCCCAAGCTAATGACAATAGTAGGTATTTACGCTCAGACAACGTCGCAGGCATAAGCTAATAGGTATTATAAATTAACAAAATACCTATATCTTAAGGTCTTTGTACATAGGTTCAATTCCTAATAAAATCCAAACAAAAGTTTTTTAATTGGTTTCGGTGAATGTTACAAGGAAACCGTAATTTATTTAAAATCTTAATTTAGGGTTATCGTCTTCGTATGTGTGACATTTTTCATTTCAGTGATAAATAATGTAACAATAATGTATTTATTGGTGACATTTTTTTTCAAAAACTATGGACGACACAATATTTATTTTTTATTTAAACCAGTATTTAACTACAGGCGGATCATACAACTTAGTAAATAATGTATCTATTTAACGTGTAATAATACTATGTTGGCGTTAAGTGGCTCTGGCTACAATGCAAAGTAAATAAAAATGAATTCTCTTATTTGTACCCCTTATAGTTTCTGTTACGTTACCTAATATTTATTAATAAATACTCAACATTTATATAAGTATTAAAGGTTCCTCAATTTCTAAGCAAGGGTTGATATATAAAAAAATAAAAATAACAAAAAACAAAGAAAGTGACAATTACATAGTTTATTATCTAATCTTATCAGTGATAAGATCATCAAAAAATGCCGTAGTGGAATTTGGTACCTATTTAGTTTATATATTTAGATATCGAGAATAAAATCTTCATTACATTGATGAATAGGTATGAATAAAATAAACATTCCGATGATAAACATTTATTGATGTTTTTCGCTTAATGTCGAAACATAATTCATTAAAAGTAAAATTCTGTATAAATTATGTAAAAAAAAAACACTTTCTATATATGTACTGATTTTTGCATCAGTAAAAACTTGATCCTTTTTAGGATTAAAAACGGAACCCTATTATTAAGACTGCGCTGCGCTGTCCATCAGTCTGTTTGTCTGACGGTTGTTCGTCGTTCATTTTCAAAAAATTTCACGATTTCTAAAACAAATACTAAAATCGGAATAAAATATATCTTTAAGGGTGGGGGGCTATTCACATTTTTGATTTTTAGCCGTTGTCATTTATTAAATAGTACTTTGTATTTATAATTTACGTTAAAAGCGCCATCTATTGTAGAATAGAATTGAAATCCAGCCTATAGATGGGCACCTTCCCGATAAAAACCCAGCCTCTGAAAATATTTCCATTTCTTTAAATGGAAAATATTGTAATAAATATACTTCTTCCCAATTTGAATTTATTTCGGGAAGAAATTACAAGCTTTTCAAAGAATGAAATAACAATTATACGTTGTAATAGGGTTAAAAATGGCAGTAATAAAATGAAATGTAGTGCAAAGTTTAGTGTTCTTCCCGGGAGTTTTTAAAACAACCCGGAATAAATGAATTTATTCCCTTCCTTCCCATTTAATTTCTTCACTTCGCCCATCTCTAATCATGCCAGATGCTTAATATTGCAGTTTTAAAAAATACTAGATGAACAGGGTCTGTATCTTACTCGAGAATACCATTTTTATTGTTAGTTTGATTGTAAGACATCATGTATTATTTATGGTAACACTACTTTAATTAATGTCATTTTATCAAATCAAATGTCAAACAGGAATAGTTCAAAATAACGGTTCGAATGCGAGGCGGTCTGGTCGACCGTATTATTTATCAAGTACCATTTTATTCTAAATAAATTAAAATTATGGATAGAAGCAACAACGATTGATTTTTAAGGAATATAGTGTAATAATGGAACCTTCCAAAGAAGCTATTGCAGTGCGCATTACGCGATTAAACCGCCAGATACTAGGCAAGGTGATAGGAGCGAGTAAATTGAATAAAAGGATTTTAGATCGCGAGACTTTATTAGATGCCCTTACAGTGCTTTACGATGAATGTAATGATGACCCTGTTAAAAAAAGCGATGATTTGGTTCGAGCTTTCGTTGATAAATGTAAGTTTCTTTTGTTTACATTAGCTTGTTTATACTTGTCACCAACAAAGAACTTATCAAAACATATTCATAGTAATTTTGCGATCAACGAGAAAGAACTAGCTTCACGGTTCTGAACAAAATCAAACACAGTCCCCACTTCAGTAAAGATGACAACTAAGTACTATGATAATTTCGACAAAGTTCCATTTATATAATCGTGTATTACAAAATAAATCCTAATGTGTGCAAGTTGAAACCATGTCAAACTGACGGGACTAGTTGAAGTCTGCTCATTTATTATCATTTGTAAGTGGTGAACAGTGTTTTACCACACTTTTAGCAAGATTGTGTGTGTAATTGTTTATCATATGTTGATGTTATGTAATTAGTAAACTTTAGTAAACTTTTATAAAAACTAAGGTCATAATGTAATATATTATATTATAATGTAATATAATACAACACAAACACAAATAGTATTATAATGTAAGTTATTTAATTTATAATATTACATTTTTGAGATATTATCACTATATTTTTTTACACTATTTCAGATCGTAGCACCCTGGCTGATCTGCGGCGTACACGGGTTTGTTTGTCTGACTTTGACATGCTACAGACTATTGGCCAGGGACAGTTTGGAGAAGTCCATGTGAGTAACTGTTTGAATTCTGATGACCTTTGAAATCAAAGCACATAATGAGTAAGAGTAATGCCTAATGCTTCTGCATTTCAATATAGCCATATCCATTTATAAGTCAGTGTTCTCATGTTCATGTATTTAAATTATATACTAAAATGACTAAAATAATTGTCAAATAGTAAGAATAAAATTTATATGTATATTTGAATTATTATTGGTTGCTTATTTTACAAATTGATTTGTAATTTGAGCAAAATAACACATTTCTTGTTCAACTTCATTTTGCAGTTTATTAATTAATTTTATATCAAACATTGATTAGTATGTATATGAAAATAAATATAACTTAATTGTATGAAGCAAAGCTTATATGTGGCAGATGGTGCGAGAAAAAGAAACTGGTGATGTATATGCAATGAAGACATTACGCAAGGAGCAGGCCAGAAAACAGAGAGCCGGAGCTGCCGAAGATGAAAGAGATGTACTGGCCAATGCCAACAGCCCGTGGATACCTCGCCTGCAGTATGCTTTCCAGGTATAAAATACTATATAGGTCTTTGTCAAAGTCATAATGGCAATTATGAGGCAATTTTTATATCATTTCTATAGTCATTAACAGGGGCTTTGCAATCAGTTGACTATTTTTGAAGATTTTCTACTTTTCTTGGCAGTTCATGAAAAACATGGAACTAATACTCTATGGAAGTTGTGGGGATGACACATTGAATATTGTCTTTAACATCATCATTTTTAACCTTGACTGATTTCTGGCTCCATGGAGAGGACAGGACAGGACTTAAGTTCACGCTGAAAGGTCCATCAGCGTGAACTTAAGCTTTGTTTAACACTGTGCAGGACAATAGCCATCTGTACTTGGTGATGGAGCTGTGCCTGGGTGGGGACTTGGCAGGGCTACTAGCGCGACGTGAAGAGCCGCTGTCGGAGCGCGACGCCGCCTTCTACGTGGCGGAAGTTGCGCACGCGCTTAAGGCACTACATGCTATGGGCTATGTGCACAGGGATGTCAATCCCAATAATATATTGTTGGATCGGTATGTGTTATTTTTATGTAATATTGTAATCCCTATTTAACTTTAAAACCAGTTGTGTACAAGATATGGTTGGCATCTGAAAATTTTCTATTTTACATTATTTGCAAAGGTCACATTCAAGATTGTCATTGCAGTGTAGCTATTCTGATGTTCCAGACTTGAAAGATAAAAAATTATAATTTATCAAGCATTGTTTTGAACCGCTCATCAGAGAATGTTATGAAGAGGCAACTTATTATTAGCAAATTTGGGAACTTAACTGTTAACAGGTGCGGTCACGTAAAGTTGGGGGACCTGGGCTCGTGCGCGCGGCTGAGCGGCGAGGGCGGGTGCTCCCGCGGCGCCGCCACGGCGGACTACGTGGCGCCCGAGCTGCTGGCCGCCGCCGCCTGCGCGCAGACGCACGCGGTCTGTCTGCAGTACTGCCGCGGGATCGTCTCCGCTTCCATTGTGGGTTTGCACGGCTTCCGCTTGTCGAACACGCCGCTATCACCTTCTAAATTTATAAAGTGTTAATAAAACAATTAGATTCATAATTAAAAACCTAAGAATAGATCAGACAGATTAGTTAGCCCCAAAATAAGACTTTTTCAACAATACTATATTAAATAATTGAAATTGGTTATTTGACAGCGATTTCGATATGACATCCTTTTTAATAACAAATAATTATAAAGATGAATTTCAATAAAAGGAGTATACAGTGTAATTTGGTACACAGTAAACCCATTTTACATATATAAAAATTTACTTCTGTTGATTTCAAAAGACTTGAGTAAAATAACTCCAGTGTTTAAGAATTATTCCATTTGATAAATATGAGATTTTGTTAGGGCAAAATTGTGTTTTGCTTTGAATCAAAGTATAGATTGTTATATTATCTGGAATGTACTGATTTAGTGGAATGGTAGTATACGTAAGATGAAGCATGATTTTATGTAGTCTGTAGTTAGATAGATGTAGTAGATAAATAGATTTTTTATGTAATGGGTGGCATTTGTAACATAACATCAGTATTTATTAGTACTAATAATTTCAGTAATGGCGGCAGCAGCGCTACTAAATCACTAACTAAAGTTTTCATTTTTATATTTATCCAAGAAACAAAAGCTTATACAGCCCACATAATTTGTATTACACTCAGCACAGTTGTAAATTAAGCTTGGGACACCCTCGCTCAATTTCGCTACGATTATTATTGACTAGTTAATGCCTGTGACTTCGTCCAAAGATATCATTGTGTCAGACCACTGGATACTATAATATCTTGTTAGCCCCTTGCTCGGTTGCAATAAATTATATCCCTCGGGAACCGTACACTTTTCCGAGATAAAAAGTAGGCTATCTTTTAATCTAGGTCATAGTCTATCCCTGTACCAAATTTCATCCAGATCTGTTCGGTAGATTTTGTGTGATGCGTGTACAAACATACAGACAGACAGAAAAAAATCTAAAAACAATCGTATTGGCTTTTATAGATCCTATAAAGAGTTCCTACATATGTTTCTCTTAAATATCTTCCATGTACATACATAGCTCCGTTACAATTTTATTATATGTATAGATTAGAGATGTGTAACCAACTTCATATTAAGTTTTTATATTGTGTTGGCTTCAGTATCTGTTATATAATCAAAATATTGCATCGGATTTTTATAATGCGTCATCATCCCCACTATTCGTTTTGAAAAGCGCCGTTGCAATTAGTCTGCATTCATTTGATTGTAATGCGTCATGGTGTGCAGACGTTGAAAGTACCCTTACTCTAAAATGATAAACTATGAATATTTTTTATCAAATAGAGCTAAAATTTGATTGACGTCAACAATTTATCCACCACATCCAAAGCGCAAATAAAAAAGAGACGTGAATTTACAAAAAAATATTCTACATATACCTCGAGTCTACCAAATATCCTATCATCATCTTACTTTTAACCCCTTACACAATAACGTAGTATATATGTGCAGTCGGCGGTGGACTACTGGTCTCTCGGCGTAATCGCGTTCGAGCTGGTCACGCTACGGCGCCCGTTCTCATCGGGAGACGACGACTCAATTTCGCAAGTGCTCAACAATATACAGAAGTAAGTGGCTGCATTTTCTTGTCTATACATACTCAGTTAAACTGCAATTTTTGCTTTTTGACATGCTACTTAACTTTTCTTAGTATGGTTCAAACTCTGTAACTTGAGACAATTAATGAGTCAAGAAATATAATTACATAAAGTTGATTTTGTTGTAAATTCAAAAGTACTGCTATAAAAGTTCTTTTTTACCTTTTCTCTTAATTTATTAAGTACGATTTGCTTGTCTACGTTCTTGAATTCATATTTAGACACAGCCGATGCGGTAAACATGCCTACAAAAAAATAAAAATGTGAAAAATACTATGAGCGAAGTTGCATTGCTATAATGATGTTTGCTTTCCCAAAGTCACTAATAAAAATCTGTACAGTTTCCTTATCTATGAAATATTATATTGCTTGTATTGCTTATTTATGAAAGTCGAATCGTTTTGATATGTTAAAATATGTATTTTCACATATCAAAACGATTCGATTTTCATTTTACAATTTGCTTAGGAAACTGACACGTCAGAAAAGCATGCAAACAGCTGAATTGCGAGATTGGAAATCCGTTGGGGTTGAACATTTTTGTTTCAGTGTAACGTTTATTATGTTGGCAACAGATACGAGCGCGATCCCGACGCTCAGCCGCCATTCGACCCTCTGCCGAGCGCGCCGTCGGCGGAGTGGCGGTCGCTGGTGGCGGGGCTGCTGCGCGTGCAGCCGGCGCGCCGCTACACCTACCTGGACACGCTGCGGCACCCGGCGCTGCAGCTGCCGACGCACATCAACATCCGCGACCAGGTATTGGAGTTTTTATTTTTCTTTGTAATTTTTGTTCATTTATCTTCGCTTTTGCCCGCGGCTTCGCTCGCGTGGAATTTGGTCTGCCATTTAGAACTATTCAATACAACCAATTCTAAGTTACATTGTCTTGTGTAACTCCAATGGTTTAGGCAGCATACCAAGATAGCTCTCAGAGGGAAGATTTTATTCCGATTTAATTGATATGTATCGTTATATTATGACAAAAATAACATAAAATCATTGCACATTGTAGCCTATATGTTATTTTAATATATAACCTATGTTACTGTAAAGTTTCATCATAATTCGTTAAAAATATTTTTTTTGTGAAAGAGTAACAAACTTACATCCATTCATATGAAAAATTGTGAGGATGTATGTAATCCTCACAATTGGCTTGTTGCCTAAATTTCAAAAGTTAGTTACTAATAAACCTTGATGCCTATTTTATACAAAGGAACGAATATTTTTGAAAAATAATGCTCATTTACATGAATTATTTTGAATTTTAATAAATGGTTGACATTAGCCTTCAAAAACGCTCATGACTATCATGGCGTCTTGCGTGACGTCACGCCGTGCAAAACACAGCTGTTTTAGTATGCAAATTGTGGAGTTA
>JADGIL010025876.1:6707-28556 GCA_020352625.1 Cactoblastis cactorum | reverse complement strand
ATACATACGGTTTCTTACAGGTCTACTATCAACTTAATAACATTGAAATTGTCTTTCAGACTTCAGTAACCGGTGATTTTTTAAAATAAACACCGAATTTAATTACAACGAGGTCTCATGTTTATGTATATATAATTTGTGTGAGATAAACCATGTTGCCATCTATTTTTTAACTACTTATAACTGTCCATATCAATGATCAATGAAGTATAGATATAAGGTCCATATTATTCATCATGCAGGCAACACTAACAACAAATATTGATAATTTTAAGTTAAAACTGCCTAAAAAAAATTAGAATTACTAATTTTATACTTAGTACCTCAATGACCGACATGACCGTTGAAAATCTGTTCAAATGAGGATGTTGAGACAAGGTCGAAGAGAAAATAGTGCTTTGTGTAACACAACATTAGTTTATTTAAACTTAAATCCTATAAATAAATAATTAGTATATAATGATAATCGTTATAGCAGTATGTAATGAAACACGACTATCACAATTATTAATCCTTTCTCTACTAATAATAAAATAAAATCTCGATTATATGTTATAATTTGTATTAATCCTACGTTATAGGATATAATTTACATCCTATGACGTAGACGTAGGAGTTGAGAACCCAAGTGGAGGATATTTCTCCAGAATTTGTCCCATCGAGGAAGGATAAAAAGCCATGAATTTGAACCTTTCGCCCATTTTCTTTGGGTCTATTAGCATTTCGTATGCGTCTTTTAGTAATGCTTTGTCCTCTTCTGTTTTTGCCTTGTTCAGTAAGACCTGAAAAAAAATCATTAATCACTTTTAAAATATATAATAAATAAGTAGGTGTCCACTTGAATGCGAAAACCATAACATCGAGTTTTCTTCGTAAACCTTTATATGATAGCTCTATATTGCGATGCCTTTTTCTAGCGATATCACATGGAAAAAATGTCAAGTAAATAATTTTACTGCGAATATACTGGAATACCGAAGGATTATACTGTCGACTTTTTGGTACTGCGATGTTATGATACTTAGAATTAAATTAAAATATTCAGAAATTAGACTCAAAAAGGAAGTTTTTAAGTTAATGTGTACTATACATATATTTATATGATTTTATCATAGAAAAACTTATTTTGAGCATTTGTTCTGTTCAAAGCTAATCTTAGGAATGGTCTGCATTGAAAAATTATGTCAGTGATAGATATCTGTTTATCGAATGGAGGGTAATAAGCAACTTTTATGCCGTAATCCCCATAGGAATGGGAGCTAGAGGTAGACTATCTCACTACTCACCTGTAGCCTCAGGTCAGCTTGTGATCTCTTCAGGAAATCCATCTGTTTGACAGGTCCCAACACAATAGCATAATGCTCGGCCGTGGGCGTCATGGACGCCGCTATCCTTAACTGCTTGAAGTCCACGTCGGCCGTCAGGTCGCATTCGCCAGGTTTCTCTAATGGATCCACTACTTTGTGTTTGTGAAAAGCCTGGAATCAGAAATAGATACAGCATGTTTTTATTCATAGAAACAGAGACATGAACGGTTAATTTTTCTCTCATATTTTGCTGATTTTTCTCTCATATTTTGCGTTGCTCACGTCCTATAACCTAGATATATTTGCACCAATATAGCTGATAATTATTTTGGTAAAAAGTTAATAAAAAAGTATAAACCGCCTATAAAAATGGGTTAAAATGAGGCCCTAACTGTCTTATCTACTAACATTATAAAGCTACAAACAACCAGTTAAATTTAAAAAATCATTAAGTTTTTAATAGTACATTTATTAAGAAGATACATTTATTCTATTATCATCTCCGATGTTAAAAACTTTTTGAGGGTTGATGGCGCGTTATTGTATATATGTATATTTCCTGCAGTCACTACGGGTGAGAGCAGTACAGGTGAAGTAGGACGGTTCACAATGTATATTCATACTTTCCGTGGCTTCAGAAAGAGACAATAAGTAGCGTATGTCACTATCCAGCCTTCCAACTATCTCCACATTAAAAATCACACTAATCGCAAGACGGACAAACAAACATTCTTTCCCATTAGCATGGATGTATAAATAAAACATACTCTAAAAGTGTCTCCTTTTTCTCCTTCATGTCCGTAATCAGCAATCAACGTTATTCCTCCAAATTCGTCGACTCTCTGCGCTAATTGCCTGGCGAGTCCCAAGCTCCTAGCACTAATTTCCAAATGTGTCCTGTCTCCAGTGTCCAGGGGAGGTCTGATGAGAGTCTTCACTGAGTTTGTCTCCTCTGCAGCTATTCTGTACCGGAGTTGGCCAACTGCATCTAAGTCTATCAACACTTCTCGCCACCCCTTCTCTGTTTTCTAAAAAATAATAAGTAATTAAATTAATAATGAAAAACTCCGACACAATGTAACAAAACATGTTACACGTCAAGCTTACTCCTCTTTTTGCGTCGAGGGTTAAGACATAGCTGAGAATTAAATCTCTCAATTAAATCAACTTTCTAACAAAAAATCAATTCATCCGTTTGAGAGTTACGATTATCATCGTTTGCCTGAACGATGGAGCCATAAAACTAAGAAANNAACTAAGAAAAGAAGAAGAAGAAGAGAGTTACGATGCCGCAGACAGAATCACACACTTACATGTACGTCAAACTTATAACACACCTCTTTTTGCCTCAGGGGTTGAAAATATTTTAAAACAAACAGATAAATTGATCAGAGATTAAAATCTAATTAAGCCAGTCTTGACAGTGTACTGCGTAACACTGCATAGATTTGTGTTGTGAAAAGTGTACTATTAACCCCAAAATTGTCTCGTTAGAAATATCTAGAAATATTAAAAATATTTACAAATTTAAACAATTAAATTAATTTAAACAAATGCCTATTTTTGTGTCTTCTTTTTGTAACAATATTTGAAAATAATTTGTTAAAAAATAAAAAATTGACCATGACATACACATATAAAACAAACATTCATGAGAAGTCAGTTAATGATACATGTTACATGCAGGCAAAAAACTGTAAACCTCCCTTTTCTTAGAAGTTAGATATTGAATAAGTTCAAAAAAACTTATAGTAAAGTTGATTGCTCACCTCAAACTTGTGAATAGGCATAACATCAAAGAACTCGTGTGCTATATACCAGGAAAAATTGTAGGGCACTTTCTTCAAGTCATTGTACCAATACACTTTCATTCCGCTTATAGTTTCACCCTGTAAATGATAAAAAATAATTTGTTCAATACAAGTTGATATATGCCAGGGTTCTGTACCTTTGATTGTACTTATGAACAGATGTAGTGAATTCCCGTACCCAGTTCAATCTAAAAAAATAACACATTAAAGCAGGTACTTGCATCTGACAAAACTTTAGGTAGTTTTACATACAGGTGTAGTATCATGTCTTTGCCCCTTTAGACAGGGTAGATAGAGCCGAGTGTCGCGAGATTCGAAGGCACGCTCAGCAAAATGGTGGGCTTATTGGAAGAATGGAGATTCAGAAATACTGACAGATTGCTAATCTATGAGAATTCCTGTGTGAAGCTCTTTTCCTTGATTTACTTTTTCAATCTGCATGGAAGAAGTAGCAGCTGGTACATTCTGTTTTCTTTTACTTCCAGACCAGCATAGAAGGTTTACATTGTCAGGCAAAATAATAACTATACCTCGTAATTATGAGGAGATTCTATATCGGTAGCTCTGTGGTTGACACATAGCCGGGAGGCCTGAACCATCTGCATTGTCTCTGATATTTCAACTAAGTGGAGGCTAAGGTTATTAGCATCATAGCCTACACGGCTTAGTACCTGAAATGTGCATGAAGGAGTTAATTTAAGCTTAGGTTTGCTCACTAAAGGTAGAAACTGAGACAAAGAGGCAGAAGGAACTCCATAGTAAATGCCAAAAATAGTTGTTATCAAGTGGATTGCAAGAATCAGAATCTTATCATTTATTTGCAAGAATACAAGTTGACATTCAAGGTTTTAAAATATCTTATAATTCTTGTTACTTTTCTGCCTGTAAGAAGCTATAATATTATTGTTAATAATTCCAAAGAGTCTCAATTAACACTTCAGGTATATATGTTGTTGACTGAATAACTTTGCACACAGGCGCATCTTTTTGCCTTACGTGTAAGTGTCTCACATGCACTCACTGATACTGATATAGCTACAATG
Source organism: Cactoblastis cactorum (assembly GCA_020352625.1). Lineage (NCBI taxonomy): Eukaryota > Metazoa > Arthropoda > Insecta > Lepidoptera > Pyralidae > Cactoblastis > Cactoblastis cactorum. The sequence continues at coordinate 24,395 of JADGIL010025876.1, read as the reverse complement.
TTAAACCTAAATATTAACTTTTTTTTCTTAAGATGTTAAAAATATTTACTAAATATTTATATTGCAAGTCCAATGTCTTGGTGTACGCTCAAACCTCATCAGGTTTTTGTGCACTTTAATATGTATTTTCTGTGTTTTATGTCTTCTTTATGTATACAATAATATTTTTATCATGTAATTTTCTAATATTATTTTTCAATTTCATACCCTCAAAATATCAAGCAATAAAGTTCCTTTGCCAGGTCCCAATTCAACAATTTGCAGTGGCTTGCCCGTGCCCATCTTCTGGGTCTCTGAATAGAACCAAATACCAATAATTTCGCCAAATAATTGGGTAATTTCGGGTGAGGTTATAAAGTCGCCAGCTCCACCAATAACATCCTTTTTCAAATAATAACCCTCTGTAGGATTCGTTATAACTATGTGCATATACTCGGCGACAGTCATAGGACCGTTTAATCGTATCTTTTCCTTGATAATATCCATTATTTTAGGAGCGGTCCCTGGCGCAGGCATTTTTAAACTTTTAGGATCAGGACGGTTAATAATTTTATAACTGCCTGCACCTCTAGTAAAAACAGGCGGTAATAGTTTATTACAGGCACGAAATATCTTATGGGAATTCATATTTCGATAGATAAATTCAATTTGTTTTTGCAAGAATATTTTTCTATGTTTGAAGAAAACTCAGCTGATCAATGTCAAGGCCCGCTGATTGTCATTTTATGATTTTTTGTTATGAGGTAGCATAGGCTTAGGAATTTTCGTTCGACTTACTTATCGCACAATATTTTATTCTATATGTTTTATATTTGCTAAAGCCATTTTTTTATTTTAGATATCAATATTTATGTAATAGGCATGAAATATTTATATATAATAAATATCTTTATGGCGCGGAAGTAGCAATATAAATATCTTGACTTGTGCTGAGTTTTCTTTCTTATATGTCATTGTGAGAATGTGAAGGGAATAATATCTCAACAATCAATCGATAAATTTATAATAAAATAAAATTAGTTAATAAATAGTTACACTATTTTTGTTTATTCTTTTAAGTTGAGTGCGAAAAAAAATAAAATTTAAACATCACCCAAGTGATTTAATTCACAAAACATTTTAGGTTATATTTTGGGTCTCCACGTTTTGTTAAAATGGCTCCAAAAGGTATGGAAGTAGATTACTGCAATTTAAAAGGACAAGTATTATTTTCTGTACTAGTACTTATGTATTATTCCATAGTATAAAACAAATTCACTAGGATGGTTTTCAAACCCGTGCGAAGGCGGGCTGGGTTGCTAGTTATCTATAAAATTAGGTAGGATTTATTATGTAAATAAAATATTCTCTTACAGAAGAAGAAAACGACGAAGCCAAACCAACAAAGGAGGATAAAATGAAAACGAGAATCAACCGCAAAGCTCGTCTCATTATACGTAATGTATCATTTAAAGCTACAGAAGAGTCACTCCGGGAACATTTTGAACCATACGGCACTATATTAGAGGTGAAATTGCTTAAAAAGCCAGATGGAAAGCTGGTTGGGTGTGCATTCGTACATTTTAAGAATGTGCCGATGGCGAAGAAAGCTCTACTGAGCACTAATATGAAACCATATTTAGGCAAGTATATTAAGTATAATTGGCTTAATTGTTTTACTTTCTCAAATGGACAGTTTTCTGCAAATAGGCCTCTAGGTGGACCTTGTTTGCGTAAAAAATTAGTTACATACCTTAACATATATATTATCCCATAATTCTCTTGGGAATAAAAGAAATGCTGGCTAAACCGCAGGACACATGCTATAATCTTTTAAATGATATATATATCATCTTTTACACTTGTTCCATCATCCAGGCCGGCCAATATCTGTAGATTGGGCAGTGCCAAAAGATAAGTACATGCAGCACATAGTGAACCAGCAGGTGGAGATGCAGGATGTGGTAAAGAAGGAGGATTCGGATAGTGACGAGGATGATGACACTAAGCCTATAAACTTGTCTGGGGAGGACCTTAAACAGGAGATTAAAAGTGAGTATTTTTTTAAACAAATTTTTATCACAATCTATCTATATAAATAAAAATGAAACGCCGAAATGTATGTACGCGCATAACTTCAGAATGACTGCACCAAAGCTAATGAATTTTTTTATGTGTTCTTTATTGTCAGAACAAGTATTTTGTATAAGAAAAATTATAAACAAGGACAAAGTTATAAAATAAGACTGTTTGAAGAAGTTCGCGGGTCAGCTAGTGTAGTATATAATAAGTAATTTTTTAATAAATAATAATAAAATTGTATCAAATTTATTACAGGTGAATCTGATGAGGAAAAAGATGAAAGCAGTGATGATAGTGAAGAATCTGATGAAGAAAGTGAAGTATCTGATGAGGAAAGTGACAATGATGAAGAAGATGATGAATCAGAAGATATCGGTGAACATGTGGAAGATGACAAACATAGTCAAACCAGCACGCAACCAGGAAGACGGTTTGTTTATTCTGCATACAATTTACTAGTAAATTGCGAAACATTATCATATTTGATAAAACCAAGCAATGTTAACGAAATTTTATATATTTTCAGCGTAAAATTAAATGATGCTGAAGATGGTTGCACAGTCTTCATAACCAACATCCCATTCTCCATAGACAATGATCAGCTTAGACAGTTTGTGGAGAAGATTGCTCCAGTCAAATATGCGTTAGTCTGTGTCGACAAACTGACTGAACACTCCAAAGGATCTGGTTTTGTGAAATTTACTGTAAGTTCTTTATTTATTGCTAGCCTACCCATATCGTTCGTTAAAATATAGCCTATAGCACTGCTAAATAGTGTAGCTCTAGTATTTTAATTACCGGTTCAGTATTTCCAAAGATTAACATTTACAAACAAACAAACAAACAATCAAATTTAAAAACTTTACCTCTTTATAATATTAGTATAGACTAAGTTATGACCGCGAATTTGTCTAAACATAATTTTCTATCGCCAAAATCTATGAACCTTTCGCATCACAAGACACAGTTGACCACTGGACCACGGAGGCAGCCAAATATTTTTTTTTAAATGAAACAGAAAAATTTGTTTCCAGAACAAAGATGATGCAGAGAAATTCCTCGCTCTCCCTCGTGAGCAGCTTCGGGTCGAAGGACAGGTGATCGTGGTGAAACCGGCTCTGAAGAAAGAAAACCTGTCCAAAGACAACAAGAAGCAGCCGAAAGACAACAGGAATCTTTATTTGGTGAAGGAAGGAGGTAAATAATTATATAAATACAAATAATTATATAAATTAAACAGATTAGTAGATAGGCAAATGTCTATCTTAAAACTATTTTGAGGTTTTTCGTAAATATTAAATGTTGCAGGTATTTAAAGTTTTTATAAACTCGAAAAGGTAAAAATGGAACACTTATAGGATCACTTCGTTGTTCGTCCGTCTGTACGTCTGTCATGACCTTTTTCTCAGGAACGTGCGGGTGTATCAAGCTGAAACTCATATCAAATACTCAGGTGTACAGTCCCCATATTTTATGCTCCTCCTCCTCCATGCTTCCATATTGTCATGTTATGGATTTTTATTTTGCAATAAGCATACCATAATTATGACTCGTTGTCGTGATGGGTGAAACTTTCGGTGCGTGAGTCCTACTCGTACTTGGCCATTGTTATTTTGCAGCCATTCGACTACTGTAGATTGACTGACCAAAATGTTTTCAGTGGTAGTTGCTGGTACAAAGGCAGCAGTGGGCGTGTCAGCGTCGGATATGGCGAAGCGGCTGGCCCTCGAGCGAAGCAAGACCCAAATGCTGAAGAACTTGAACAGGTCAGTGTACTAAGTCATTCCTGGTATTCTTTATACGTCTTATTCTTTTTCGGGGTTAACAGAGCCAAGTGTTCTTGAGCTTAAACCCCTTAATTAATCCCTTTCATTCCTTTCGGGTTGGAATTTCTAAAAATCCTCTCTTAATGCTCCCCTACACTCTCCGAGGAATGTACATGCCAAATTTCAGCTACTTTCGTTTAGTAGTTTCGGCTGTGCGTTGTCAGTCAGTCAGTCACTCAGTAACCGAAGAATTTTATATATATAGATAACCCTGTATAATTCTTGCATAATCCTATATAATTCTCTCATTCCAGATTCGTATCCCGCTACCGCCTGGTGGTTTCGAACCTGCCCGCCCACTACGACGACTCCGCCCTCCGCAGGATCTGCGTCGCCGCGGCGGGGCGGAGCGCTACTATCACCGAAGCCCGCGTCATGAGAGACTTGCGGGCGGCGCCCGACAGGAATGGAAAACATCCGTGAGTAGACTCTACTAGCGACTGTCCCGCGGTTTCGGTCGCTCTGTTCCTTTTCCCGAAGGAATTATAGCATATAAAAGTAGCTTCCTCGATAAAGGAACTATCTAACAGTGAAATAATTCTTCAGATTGGACCATGAGTTCCTGAGATTTTCGCGTTCAATCAAATAAACACTTTCCCTTTGTAATATTAGTATCAATTACTCGAAAGTTAAATAAAAGGTGGAAAGATTGACATTAATTAGAGGTGACAGTGAATGAACGAACCGTTTTTAACCCCCAACGCAAAAAGAGGTGTGTCATAAGTGACGTGTGTGTGTGTCATTCTGTCTGTGAATCATAGCTCCCAAACGGGTGAACCGATTTAGATATTCTTTTTTTCTGTTAGACAGGTGACTTAATCGAGAGTGTTCTTAGCTATGATTTTAACCCCCCAGACGCAAAAAGGGGGATGTTGTAAGTGTATTTTGTAATATTGTGTTGGGGGTATTATAATTTTTTAATAATTACATGTTTAGACTGTTTATTGCCGTGAACGAATAAACTCCCCCCAGACGCAAAAAGAGGGATGTTGTAAGTGTATTTTGTAATATAGTGTTGGGGGTATTTTAAATTTTTAATAATTACATGTTTAGACTGTTTATCGCCGTGAACGGACGAACTAAATATGTTAAATGTTTCCTAGATCGAAGGGCTACGGGTTCGTGATGTTCACGCGGCACGAAGACGCCCTCGCATGTTTGAGGAAACTCAACAACAATCCGGACATCTTTGACAAGAATAACGTGAGTTTTATTACAAGTTTCTCATTTTATTTTCGCAGCTCAGTGCCCGGATTCGATCCCCGGTCAGGGCAAAGTGGGCAATGATCTTTTTGTGATTGGTCTGCGTTATGGATGTTTTTTTTATACATGTATTTGTTATATAGTATTGTCGAGTTAGTATTCCTGTATACTATAACACAAGTCTCGAACTTACTTTGGGCTAACTTAATTTGTGGGATTTGTAAATAAATAAATATTACATACAATAACATAACGTATTTTTTACAGAGACCTATCGTATCATTCTCTATTGAGGACAGAACCGCACTCAATGCAAGAAAGAAGCGTCTAGAAAAATCCATAGCCAATAACCCCCTTGCGAAAAAAGAGGTTCCCGACAAACAAGACAACCAAGCCGAGGGTAACAAGAGAATCAGAAATAGAAAAAGAAAGCAACAGTCTGCACCCGAAGAGAGTTACGTCAAAAAGCGAAAATTTGTCAAGAAAAATGAAGATTCGCAAGGCAAATATTTACAAAACGCAGGAAAGTTTGTTAGACGACCGGTAGAAGACGAATACACAGGGCTGACGGCAAAAGAAGGTAGTCAGCATAAAATGAGAACAAATTTCAAATTGCGTGCCCAAGCTGACGTGCACAGGCAGAATGTTAAGTTGGAGAAAAAGAAAAGTTGGCGAGCGCAGAAGTTGAAAAGAGCTATGAGAGAGAGAATCAAGCAGCCCAAACAGAAACAGAATAATAAGAAGCGAATGTATTAAAAATAATAATAAAATATGTTATATATGTCAAAATTCTTGTTTTTATTTTGGTTTGCCCTTTAAAGATATTTTTGCTTGAATTCTTTTTTAAAATAGCCTAAAATTCGATTTTAACATCCAAAATCACGTAACAATGGCATTTGTATTTTTTTTTTTTATGTCAGAGTGAGGAGGCAAACGAGCAGGCGGGTCACGAGATGTTAAGTGATCACCGCCGCCCATAGGCAACTGCAACACCCGCGGGGTTACAGAAGCGTTGCCGGCCTATAAAAAACCTCCGCCCTCCCCATTTGGGATAAATAATCTTATATATAAATAATCTTGATACAAATCACGTAGAAATCTGTGGAGGAAGAAAATAAAAAAATGTGTACAATTGAAATATATGTTTTAAAATCAGAAATAAGTACAAAAATATATACATACAGAAGAAAAAAATATGTACCTACCTTACACCAAATGGGAATAAAATTGAAAACATGAATATTAATAGCTATGCAACTCATAGTAAATTATGCAAAATATAGTTACCTACAATTCTTTGGGTAATTTAGAATCATAATACTTGTATAGAATTTAAAACACAATAGAATAACCTTATAATCTTCATAAAACGTGCGATTCGCCTTATTTCATTGTATAATTACTCATTCTAAATATCCTTATATCAGACTTAACGTGGCTAGCTTATTTGAAAACAAAATATTTGGTAATTCTTAAACTACACGTTGCTTACATAAGATTGGTCCCATTCCCATTGATGTTTTCTAATTTTTGCCTTGGATACTGCAGTTACTGCAGGTTGGTATGGTAAATAATTACTTTAGAATTATTTTGGTAAAAATTTAGTAAAAACACTCTGAGTGAATTTCGAAACATCCCATTTTTAACATGTAGTTTTATAACTATACTTTCTTATAACTTTTGTCAGTGGAGCCGACAATCACATCATATTACCCTTGAACTTGGTTAACAATTTTCACATTTACGTTTTTATTGGGATATTATTACATTATATTCATGATAAAGTTATAACTTTTGCTTTTTATACACATTTTGTAGTATATGAAAACTAAACTAACTTATTAAAATATTGGAAATAAACGAAAATTTATTTTTTTACGGGTACTAGGATAACCGAGCCCTCATTTTATCAGTGTTTGACACTAGTCCGAGCCTGTCCAGATGAGAGTATAACGCAGCGAGGTACTCTTTAGGGTGGTGGATGTAATGCTGCACGTGCGGGGACCGATCCCAACACTGCCAAGTGCACTGCAACAAGATTATTTTTAAAGTTATGCCCGCGACGTTTGTTTGTTTACGTATGAACAGACAAACAAGTATTTTAGCTCTGTAGGTTTGTTTAACACAGTACCTAATTTAAATGCAAATTCAGGAACAGGCCTCTTCACAATTATTTAATTGTATATATTATTGCTTATTTAAGCAATAATTTATTTTCATAAAAAGGGAACCGCCTTCAATAAACCTCAATTTATGAAGCCTGTTAAAATACCAAAACCTTCTCTTAAGAAACAATGTTAGAAATTAAAATTTATATCTTCATCGCGATTATATTTTTATAAGTACCTTGATCCCCATCTGAATCCAGCAGTCGCAGACATCTTGGTTGCTTCGTTCAGTGCCTACTGGATCAGTCCTGGACAGGAGGAACAAGGCGGGCGCTCTGCATGGCGACTGGTAGAAGGTTCTCGAAGCTAGCTCGTAATGGCGGGTCGCTGACTTGTAGAATGTCTTCATGTGGTATCTGCGACGATTATTACGAATAAATCGCTCGATCACAATGATAACTTGTTTTTATTTTATTCAATTTTAACCACAATTTTGGTAACCTCTTGTCGACTTGTCTGACTTTGTTATAACACCATAATTTTATTTAAAAAAAATCCTCGTTTGTTTATTTAATGAAAAATAAAGCAAATTGTTATAATACTTGCAGATTAAATTGCAGATACTGCTGTTACAAATGCGGAAGCTTTGTCATAAAAATACTTGTTAGTCGTGCACGCAAACTACACTACAGGTTTCAACGAAATTGGGTTGAATTGTTAGGTATTTTATAAATAAATATCTAGCCCCAAACTAAGTTCGGAACTTGTATTGTGGCATATTAACGGCACTATATTTTATAACAAATAGGTACATATTATTATAAAAATATCCGTTACTGAGTGACTGACTGACAGACAACGTACAGCCGAAACTTCTGAATATATGTTCCTTAGAGAGTTTAGGGTAGCACTAAGAGATGATTTTTGGAGATTCTTTATATGAAAGTTAATCTGTGCAGGCAAAGCCGCGGGCAAAAGATAGTAGACTCATAAGCCCCAGTTCAATCAGAAAAATACAATTTTCCATAATGACCTGACCGGATTCGAACCCGCGTCTCGGTAAATAAAACTTACACAATATAAGTCCTAAAGGTTTTCTGCAAAAGTTGGTTGTTGGGGAAGACGGCCGCCGGGAAGCCCACGGGAATCTCCGTGACGTCCGCTGCGGAGTCCCACGTTTGGGCCACGACACGGTCTAGTGTCGGTTGGTATCTGTAAATTGCATAGTTCAATGAAACCACAACTGCTCCGTCCGGTGAGTGGGAGAGCCAGAGGCCCGATTTCCCCGCCCTTCTCATTTGGGGAGGGCGGGGGTTTTTTAAAGGTCGGCAACACTTCTGTGACCCCGCGGGTGTTGCAGTTGTCTATGGGCGGCGGTGATCACTTAACATCACATGACCCGCTTGCTCGTTTGCCTCCCTCTTAGATAAAAAAAAATTAAATTGCAAGGAGACTTATTTTCTACCTTGCTGGTTCGGAAGTGAAAGAAAAACATAGAATCTCCGAAGTAGAGATGAGCATTGAATGAACTGTTTTTTTTTATTGTTGATCACCGTAAACGGATAAATTAATGGATGGTTACGGACTCCACCAACTGCATGCGCGGTTTGCTATTGGCGGAGTAATTCCACATAAACATAAATAACACCATACATCCAATCAAATTCAGAACCACACTTTTTTAAAATGTAAATGTATAATTTGGTCTAACTGAATTAAACCAATTTTTAAGGAAATAAGTGAAAATATCCACTTACGTGTGTTTATCCTTCAAAGCGAACACTAGCCCTTCAGCCCAAACGTACGCCCCTACGGAAAAGCCGTGCACCACCAGTGGGCTATGGCTGTTGGCGGTCATGAACTTCATTAGATTTGCAGCTACCACCTTAAAATCAAAAACAATATATTCACCTCAAAACAATATATTCATGTAAAACTATGCATTTAGAAGGAAAGAAAATATTTCATCCCACTTCTGACTTGATCTAGTAACCTGAATATAGCAAGTGTGCGGTGGCCGCTTTCCATCAGGCGGATCACGCGCTTGTTTGTTAGACTTGTCTGTTTACTTACATATTTTCTAAATTAATTGTATAGGTAAAATAAAATTACAAAATGACATTAAAATGAAACAAATTTAACGGATTTTGTCGTGGTTTAATCACTAAACACAAAGGACTTTTATTAAAGGTTTTCTTTATGTGTAACTATTTGAGCTCCGACGTTTCGGATACATTTCAGCATCCATCTTCACACATAAAGAAAACCGTTAACAAAGGACTTTTAGTCCTTTGTGTGTAGTGATTAAACCGCGATAAAATCTGTTAAATTTGTTTCATTTTAATGTCTAATATTCGCGTAAATTTAAGAAATAATTTATTTACCTAACAGATAATCGTGATAAAAATACGTAACGATAAATAAAATTTATCCACCAAATTAGTTTTCAGATGAATCATAAACTTGTTAATAAAAAATCTATAATTATACTTTATTTTTTTTTTTTATGATTTTATATAGCGGAAGCGTTGTTTGTTTGATTTGACGCGCTATTCTCAGGAACTACTGGTCTTGTTTGAACTATTATTTTAGTATTAGATAACTCATTTATCGAGGAAGATTATAAGCTACATTTTGTCGCATAATTCCCATGGGAACGGAAACAGAATAGGCAGTCGCTAGTTTCTTATACAATGCAATGTTTTTGAATGAATTTGTCATACCTGAGATCCCTTCTGCGGCCACATGAGCTGCCATGGCGTGCAGGACACGCTCACCACGTCGAAGCCCTGCTCCAGGTATAAAGAGGCGTACTTCATGACGTGAGACGGGCGTTGTAACATCCAATTCATTATTATGCATAGCGGTTTTTTAATATCTTTGTTTAGCCTAGAAAAAGAAAAAAAAGCCTAATTGTAATCTAGCTTAATACTCCTATTAAAACGTCATTTTGGGTAAATAAGCGGAATAAAATTTCGCGCGCCCACTGTTTCGTGGGTTTTCTTGAGCATGGAGAAGGTTTTTGGAACTATATCAAGAACTATATCAAATAATTATAATTAATTTTGCTGTTTTGTTGTCGTCTATAAAACAGACGCGACAGATGCGAGTGTTACAGTGCAAGATTACAGCTTTTTATTTGTCTGCACTATTAGTAGTTAAACTACTAGTACCTACATTTTTACGGTATGTAGGTACTGGTAGTTACCGATCCATAGTATGTATCGATATTATTATTTATAAATTTATATTCTTCTAGTCTATATCTATATGTTGTGATTGGTTGTGATGCTTGGTACCTACATATATTATCTTGAGGAATACAGCGTGTAATTTTAAACTAGTTGTGCCTACGGTTGTTGTGAACAAACTTAGTCTACCAATTTGTAGTATTATTTATATAATTAATTAGGTAAATACATGTAACCCTATTTAATTACCTACTTACTTATTACCTACTTACTTATTACCTTTTTTATATTGAGATGCGGGATCTTGAAAAATACTTACTTCATAGTGTTGGAGTCTATAGAAAGTTTGACCTTTTCGTTGCTTATGTAGCTCATGTTCTTAGTGATGCTTTGAGTGTGGGCGTCGCGATCGGAGACCATAACCACGGAGGCGCAGGAAAGCAGTGAGCGGAACTAAAAATACAATACGAGAATATGTATCAATGAACACAAATAAACAAATTTTCGGATTTCCTGAAACATAAATGAAAAAGGGGTCGTTAACTGAGAAACTGTAATTTCCTAATAATTCTTTTTTACAAGAAATTGCGTTACATACCTAATACTTGACGCTTCCTAGTACGTGGTCAAGGCGTGCGCCTTGTGATTCTGAGGTCGTGGGTTTTAATCCCACTGGGAGGTATTGTGAAAAAGTGATTTCTAGTTTTATTATCCTAGGGTTGGTTCTGGTTTGGATTGTAACTCTAACTCAATTTAGGTAGCTAAAGCCGGGCTCTTTTTTATTTTACCGCGGGTCACCTGATGGTAAGTGACTGCGCGATCCAGAAACAATGTTGACCAGCGGAGGAAGGCGATTCTCCGTTCGCCAACTTGCTAAGCCGGCCTACAGAACGTTTTCTTCACGCTTCTTTTGAAGGACCCCGGGTCAAAAGAGGAGGGAAATCCGTGAACTGTACGCTCTGTACGCGTCGCAGCCGAGGTTTCAACTGGAAATACATTCAGATAATGATGGCTGTATCTGTTAATTATAATACTTACGCCGTCATGTCCTCTCACTGCACCTCGACTGATCCATAACAATCTTCTAAATACAGCCATGTTTTACATCGACCAACTGAAATGTAGATACGTACTTGAAAAAAGATACAAAACGATGCAATATGCACCAAAAGCAATACTTTATTACATTACTGTCATTGACATTAAATACGAAAGGTTTAAAATTAATTATAGTTTATATTTCGCTTGTAGCACGAATGGGCCGGCTCGTCCGGGGAAGTACCACACTCCCACAGAAGACCGACGCCTGAGTGGCGGTTATCAGCCGTCATGCTCCGTCCGGTGAGTGGGTGAGCCGGGGGCCCAACTTCTTTCGGTTTTTTACAGGCCGGCAACGCTTCTGTAACCCCGCGGGTGTTGCAGTTGTCTATGGGCGGCGGTGATCACTTAACATCTCGTGACCCGCCTGCTAGTTTGCCACCTTCTGACATAAAAAAAAAAAAGGATTTGTGTTGTTTTTTACACGTAGATGAATGGGTGGAGAGTGACATATGCTACTATTTGTCTATGCCCTACCCCCCTAAATTGAAGCGAGCGAAGCCGTGGGCAATAGCTAGTATCTCTATTGATTCTCCCATTCTCTGTTCTACCAATTCCATTCTCTCCATTCTTCCAATAAGCCCATTGTTCAGCTAAGCGTAACCTTAGTCTCCACCCAGTTAACCCCGTACTGGATGTGGACGTAAATCTATATAAACGAATAAAAAATTGGTAAAATATATATTAATACTTAGATTGTTTTTATTAATAAGTGAAGAAAGTACTTACATAAAATATTTTTTTAGTAAATGGTTACCATGCAAGCTAGTTTAGTTTGAAAATAATATTCAAATTGATCTATCCTAGTTACGACATTCATTTGATCTAATGACCTATGTATGTCCTATTTGTATGTAAATTAAAACATTTACAATTTCGAAATTTCTTAGGTACTTGTTAAAGTAGGTATTTTCTAAAAAAAAAATACTTTTCATCCATTTAGCAATTTTATTTATGTGTAAATATCACCGAAATTATTTAAATTTATCATTTAATTAGCATTTATATTTCTAACAAAGAAGTTAGGAATAATCTATACATAACATTTATACTCTAAGATACATAATTATAATAAAATTGTAACTGAGCTATGTCTGTACATGGGAGATTTTTAAGAAAATAATATAAAGGGGCTCTTTAAAGGGCCTATAGTAGCCAAAACTATTGTTTTTAGAATTTTTGTCTGTCTGAATGTTTGTATGCGCATCACACAAAAACTACCGAACGGATCTGGATGAATTTGGCACAGCGATGGACTATGGCCTAGAATAAAAGATAGGCTACTTTTTATCCAAAAAAATTTACGGTTCCCGAGGGATATAATTTATTGTAACCAAGTAAATAATCTACGCGAACGAAGTCGCGGGCATTAGCTAGTTTTTCCCCACCTTTGTGGTGTGGCACTTCTTCTCCCTTTGCGACTTGAAAGTGGTGATAAAATTAATTACAAGTAAAATATTGACGTCAATAATTGTGAAAACTGAATTAAAATGAACAATTTGATTCAAAAGTGCTGGAGTCTGGTCTATTTGAATAAAATATGAATTTTGACTTTAACTAATGTAACACTATAAGCTGTTGTTGAGTTAGTATCCCATAAGTTACAAACTTACTTTGGATTCAACTTAATCCAAGTCCTATTTATATTTCAGAAATAGGTATATACGTATGCATACACTTTGATTATTGGTTGCATTATTTTCAGGCACATATCGTGTTAATGTTACTTATTTACATACAAGATAAACATTTAAGGAATCTTTGAAATGCGCGCCATTTTTTATCAGGCTACCTACAAAGTGTATGTACGAGTATGTTTATAACAAAGTCTGTTTACATCATGATTATTGTTGTTTATTTATGTTACTGGGCACTGTGTTACTGGGTACTGTGTGGTTTCCAGTTTAGGATAGAACCTCTCCATCTTTTCGCCACGGATGTCGTAAAAGGCGACTAAGGGATTTTTACAAGGCACCTAAATCTTGTTGCAACAACAGCATTCCCAAGAAGGGTTGACGCATCTAAAGTACTCTGTGGGTTGACGTCAGGCAGGCGGCCGGTCATAAAACCTACATATGTCGAATCAAATTTTTATATGGCTAGTCGTAAAGATTTATGTTACTAGACACTCACACAAATACATATTACATATATATTATGACATAAACAAATTATCTAAATATTAAGGTAGTTTTATGGTTACTAGCTTTAAAAAAATATGTATATATTAACTCAAATAAAACCGACTAAAATACGAGTATAATATATTAAAATCTTTAAACTTACCAAATTACATCCTAATAAATTCGTATTTCTTAATTCAATTTCATATTTTAAACACTTTTGTGAACACTACACACTATCTCGTTGGACGCACTTTAGCAAAATAAAAATAAATACACTTTAGGGTATTTAAACGACTGATTAAATAATAATTTAATCAGTCGTTAAAATACCCTTATATTTATTTTCACTTTTCGCCGGTCGAGTGTGTGCCCTGTGTGGCGCGCGTCGGATGTCTCAAATAACTCGGGACGGACCAACCTTGATCCTATATTTATTTACTGGGCTACTAAACGCTTTAGTGCCCCTCGCACAATTTACAAAACTGAATACAAATACCGCTTTTGATTACAAGCATATGAATATTACATATATGCAAATGTAATTTTTTACAATTTTTGTCTGTCTGTCAGTTTGTTAATATCATTGGCAGGTAGCTGATGTAATGAGTAATGTATTATAATGAATATTTAACATAACATTAAAGGAAATTAATGATGACAATACTTAAACATTAATTGGGTAAGTAGCATTTGTAACATGGTTTGTTGAACGAAGATCTTTTCAGATTATTAATATATATTTTTTGATTTGAAATGCGATATTCTTTCATATTAAATCAGGATAATACCTTTACCCATACTGCTTAAATGATCGCTCAATAGGGAACCCCTTTAAGTAGCAACCACGGGTTTTTCCCTAGGTCCGAGTAGGGCTTCGACCTACAGTCATGATTGGCGTATAAAATGGGGTCAGGCCTCACGCAAGGAGAATGGAATGTACTACTATCGCCATTCATTACATTTGCCAATAAAATTGACTACCTGGGGCTCGGGGCTTAGCTAATTAAATTAATAAATCTGGGTGAAATTGTGATTTTTATTCTAACAAATATAGTATTACGTCTTTTACGGGGTAGACCGGGCTAATTCTGCTAAGCGTGGTTTCCGTTAACAAACAGCCAAACAAACCAATCAAAGTAACAAACTTTACCTCTTATAATATTAATATAGAAAGGTAGGGTCTGGGACGTCTGGGTAGATTTCGACGAAGGTATCTACTGTAATCACATTGCAGACCTTAAAACGTAGATATAAGGACCACCCATAACTAGAGTATATGAAAAGAGAGACAAGAATGAGTATCGAGGAAGCAAGAGCTGTAAGGATCGTAGCAAGTAGAAATAGTGGTTTAGTCCCATAATGTTCAAATTGCAAAATAACAAACGGTTTTAAAAAGTTCAAATCCCATAAGATACGAGAGTATCTGCAAAGTTTCTGCCTACCAGTGCGGAAAACAGACTGGATAGTGTGTATGTATTTTTTTAATGTATTGTTAATATCATTGTTTGTTTTTTTTAATAAAAGAATGAGGCAAACGAGCATACGAGTCACGAGATGTTAAGGGATCACCGTCGCCCATATACACCTGCAACACCCGGATCACAGAAACAATGCCGGCCTTTATATCTATACGCTCTTTTCTTGAAGGTTCCGATGTCATATCGCTCCGGAAATACGCTGCAAGTAGGCTCATACCTATGTATATAGTACTATTTAAATGTCTGGGTTGATCTAATTTGGATGGGTATATAAACATATTAGACATGTTTTATACTTATATTCTTCCAGTAGTTGTTAGTTCTTAAAAACTGATAGACAGCCAGACAAGAAAATCTAAAAACAATCCTTTTGGCTTCTATATTTATTCTATAAGCACCACCCTATATTTTTTCCTTGATTATCTTCCATGTACAGTAAAGACAGCACAGTAACAGTTTTTTATATGTATTTAAATATATCTATAGATATATTTAAATACATATATAGCGTTTATACTCGGCTACGCTCGCGTCCCATAACATAACAGTAACCTCACCAAATCTCCTAGTTTAGGCAGCGGAACCCTGGCTCAGAAGCGTCACTGCTGAGGATGCAACCGGGGTAACACTCGGTTAAGTAACTTCGCTCGGGTCCCATAATTCCCGAATTTCGCAAAATCCCGTATTAGGCTACGTCCTTAAAGGAACTACCCGCGCCCAATGCAAAATTTTGGCACTTCTAGTACTTGTAGTCTCTGAGGTTTTGTTTATTTATATCGCCTCGGCTTTTACATACATACATATACTTAGATTATACATATATTCGTTGCGTCTTGGCTAAAAAGAACAAAAACACTTGTTATAATTTAAAAATCTCTTTATTTGACGGTATGCGATGCATTGTTACGTGTATACAACTATTGTTCAAACAGCTGCACATCAAACCGCTCAATATCATTAAAATTTCGCCCCTATTACATCCAAATAGAGTGAAGTTTCCGACAAATCAGAGTAATTTGATATGCAGTTGACTGTACCTCTCATTCTGTAAATATAACATGGGAAACTTGGTGAGGACAAATAAATCTTTGGGTCATGGCAGATCGGCAAGTAAGTTAATATCATTGTTAAACTTATCAATTATTAATTTGAATAATATTTGATATTTTTTTAATATTACAATATTTTCTCTATTACCTTGTTATTTTTTACACAAATTGTTACGCTTATATTATTTTAGGTTCAATTTAAAATCAGCATGTGCATACAAATTTGAGCCTTGTAGGTATGGCAAAAATTTTAGAACAACTTATCGTTAACTCGTAGTATTAAAAAATAATAATTTGCACGTCAAACGCGTTTGAATTTATATACGTTTCTTAAAATTATTACAAAATAATATTGCACTTGAACATACGAATTAAATAAAAACAAATACCTTCAACGGTTTTATATATACATATAATAAAATTGTAACTGAGCTATGTCTGTACATGGGAAACATTTCAGAAAAAAATATATTGAGGCTCTTTATAGGACCCATAGAAGGCCAAACGATTATTTTTAGAATTTTTGTCTGTCTGTATGTTTGTACGCGCATCACACAAAAACTACCGAGCGGATTTAGATGAAATTTGGCACAGAGATGGACTACGACCTAGAATAAAAGATAGGATACTTTTTATCCCGAAAAAATGTACGGTTCCCGAGGGCTATAATTTTTCGTAAATTCTACGCGGACGAAGTCGCGGGCAATAGCTAGTAGTAAATAAGTATCCACACTAATATTACAATTGTGAAAGTGTGTTGTCGTTTTTCACGTCAAAAGGGAGCAAAGGACTTGTGTGCGATTTTTTAAGTGGAAATAGTTGAAGGGCTGGAGAGTGACAAAGGCTTTTGTCTCTTTCTATTCTTCCACTCCCCAATTTGACGGGAGTGAGGCCGCGGGTAAAAGCCAGTAAAAATATAGTTTCCTACATTTTACTAGCCCAAACCTTTCATTTGTACTTATGACAATCGTGAACCTGTGACATTTAAAAGAATATAAAATCGGCCATTTTGTGACAGCAGCCATTTTGGATTTTTTTATTATTGTATTGTCACCAGCACTAAAGGTGAAGGTCAAATTTCTACCACAAGATTTGACCAACGACAAAGTCAAGCTAAATAAAACTGTTTAACAATTTGATGTGACTAAGCTTAAATCATAAATTCACTATACTTACTAACTTTATGTGGGATGAGCACAGCATAAAAGTCAAATAAAATCTAAGAAAACTGAAATGTCATACAGAATATTTTTCAGTATTTTCACATTTCATCTTTATCTTTCCATCTGCAATGACCCATGACCCAAAGATTTCACTATAATTCCCATTTTCAAGTACGGCTTAAGCGAAGCTAATGCTACATTGAAAAGATTGCTGTGGGTACTACGAAAAGAATCTAGTCTTCTCTACTTTCATAGTGGTATGGAGCCAGCTATAGGCTTGTTTTTAGCCTGTAGCACGAATGGGCCGGCTCTTCCAGGGAAGTACCACACTCCCACTGAAGACCGACGTCTGAATGGCGGTTATCAGTTGTCATGCTCCGTCCGG
>JADGIL010025864.1:0-10926 GCA_020352625.1 Cactoblastis cactorum | reverse complement strand
AGACTAAACTAAACCTAATGTAAATTATATATGTTAATTTATATCTTTCCAAAATCTTAAATTACCTTCATACGACATTTCATCAGAATCGGTAAAGTACTGTTTTCAGAGATCACCACTTACAAAAAACAAACAAACAAAAAGGAGTCTTTAAGTACTTATTTTCTTTGTAATATTAGTGAGATAATCTTTGGTTTTAATGCAATATAGTGGTAGTATTATAATGTTTACTACGGCTTCAGTTGTTTATGAAAGAGATCAGCAACCCGGTGTTGCTTCCCGTTGTTCAGATCTCATGTTTATAGCTCATTCAATATTGTCTATCTGTATTAGTAGGTTCAATTATAAAGAGAATAGTTCCTAACTTTGTTTTTTGGGGGTAATCTTCAGGAATACTGAACAGATTCTTTGAAATTTCATATGAAGGTGGTTTAGCACTGAAATTATTTGACAGTGCGTGATATAATCGAATACTTAAGTACTGAGCGGACATAACTGCAACTGGAAAGCTATTTATTGTCTATTGTTATAATAATTGCCATGAAGATTTGATTGAGGCCGTATAAAAATAGCATGCTTAAGGGCTTTCAATTCATAACAGCAATATAATTTGATATTTTAATATACTTAGAAAACAATATAAACTTAAATATTAAAATCAATACTTGAGTTACATTTTAAATATACATAGATGCTTAGTTATTATCAAAGCGATGTTTATATATAGCTTTAGTAAGACCTAAAAAATGCGAGATGGACACGCGCAATAAAAGGTTCTGTTTATTACTTTAAAAAAACGACAAAAAATTACACACAGAAATACATCACCCGTAAAAATTTCAATTATTACGGTTCAGGAGATATTTCCAGCAGGGTGACAGATTATCAGAGGAGAGTAAGAGCGGGTCCTGATTTTACCCTTTGGATACGGAACAATGAAAATTAGCGGTGTTACCGCCTGTGCTATCGTTGCCGTAGGAACTATGATTTTCGTTAGATTTAAGAATACTAATGTTTTATATAATATTAGGATGGATCGGTCACTGGATGGACCTTATTTCATGAAGTGTTTTGATTTACAAAATTAAAAATCGATTTTAAAACCATTTTACTCAGTCGTGTCACTATTTTAAAAAATTCTCTGAGATCAACCTACTTACTGCTTTACCATGATTTAACGTGGTCCTCAATGTTATGTATACTTCAGTAACAGTTTATACCACAGCAACAACATAAAAGATACTGCACTTTTTCCACACGAATTTAGTTTGTATCGCTTTAATATAGAGTCTATTTTTCAATAGCCTCTTCAGTTTACTCGACGACGAGTAAATAAATCGGGATCGTTGAATGCAAAACTTTTGGTTTACGCTTTATGGTAAATATTTGGTGTAACGTCGTATAACTGTTTTATAGATCTAGTTAAATGTTTGGTTTAATTGTGCGAGGTCAAGAGCGGGCGTTCGACAGCCGTCCTTGCGACGGATAAATATTATTGTCTAAGCGGGTTTTCCGCTGTTGTTGTTTGTATGAGTTTGTGGATGAACAGACAGCGAGTGCCGCCAGCGCTTTCCCTGAGGTAAGACGCATCTATTCTAGCCACTACAAAAACCAAATGTATAATTTATCCTTGCTTATCAAAATGTGCAAAAGAACTTTAAGTTTTTACGGTTATCGTAAGTCGAAAGCCATATAAGTTACACCTTTAACGGCGGCTTAAATCCGATTTTATAATGTTCCTGAAATGTTCAGTGTTCAGTGGCGATATGTGAGTAGGTACTGGATAGGTTACGAGAATTGATTTGCCAATAAGCACATACGTGAGGCGGGCGTGGGTGTGACGCGCGGCGGCGCTGGTGGCTGGGCGGGAGGCGGCGCGCGCGCACTGTTCGATTGCCCGCGCTCCGCTGCGCACGCTCGCGTCCGCTCCCAGTTCCGTGCGGCCCCGCATGAAGACCGAGGACCAGACCACCGAGGAGGCGGCGCGCCGCCCGCCCGCCACCAGACGACAAGAAAAACCACCCTTTTCCTACATAGCCCTGATTGTTATGGCCATCCGCCACTCTCCCAATAAACAACTCACCCTCAGTGAAATATACGCTTATCTTCAACAGCGATTTCCATTTTTCCGTAGCTCATACCAGGGCTGGAAAAATTCTGTGCGTCATAACCTCAGTCTTAACGAATGTTTCGTTAAACTACCGAAGGGGCTGGGGCGGCCAGGAAAGGGGCATTACTGGACAATTGATCCGTCTTCGGAGTTTATGTTCGAGGAAGGGTCCTTTCGACGGCGTCCTCGTGGTTTCCGTCGCAAGTGTCAGGCGCTGAAGCCTCAGTTTGGCAGCGGGGGTTATCTTTGCGGGAGTGGAATGGCGGCGCTGCCGGCTTCTCAGCCGTCGGGGTACGAGTTGGCCGGAGGCAGTAGCGCGGGAGTGAGCGGAAGCTCGTCAATGGACTATGGTGCTTGTGCGTACTCGCACTCGAGCGTGGGGAGCCAGCAGTTGGCGTACGGCAGCGAGTACTGCGCGTACGGCGCGATGGGCGAGCGAGAGTGGCCGCTGGGCTACGGCGCGGTGGAGCCGGGCTATCGGCCGCCGCCAGCCACACCGCCACACCACGACTTGCCGGATATCATACCCAACTACCAGTATGCCGTCTCCAATGAGCATGGTAAGTATTCCTACCACAGGTATCTTATTTATGAATAGGATTTAACATGGCTCAATATTTATAAGAAAGATTTATAAGAAAGTACTTATTGACCCTCATGTATTTATTGATTAACTAACTACTTAGGAAATATTATATTAAAGAGAAATAAAACAAAAATATTATAGTTTGAAAACTCTACCAGATGACTATAGAGTTCATAACCATCAAAGTCATTTTAACAATGTTTTAATATAATAGAATATAATGTATACTGGGGAAAAAGTTATGTTCTCTTTGTTACCTCTATAGTTTTAGAGAATTTATCATCGGAATTTGTATTATATTATTATTTTTTATTTATAATTGAATAATATAAATATAATTTTCTTTTGCTGTAACTTATTATAAGTGTCCAGTATAATTAAATTTAAATATATGAAATAAATAAGAAATAGATATACCTGATAACTAGGACTCAGCTCGGTTGATAGAGCTTATACATGCCTATATTTTTTGGCAACAGACAATAGAGCGCTTTGTAGCCTAATGTTATCGTTCTAACATATATGTAGAGAGACGCAAATGGTGTTGTGTGATATTTAGTTGTGAGATATGAGGTGTAGTCTTACATTTTCTGTTCTGATAGTAATAAATACATAGTAAAAACTTCATTCGCAAACAATAATCTAAACGCACGTAATTTTAACTTTGAGGTAACATCTAAGATATTAAGTAATAAATAATAAAGTAAATGATCATCGGATGTAATCATGCAGATAACTGTATGAATCCCTTAAAGTAACTAACGTAATTAGTTTGATAAAGTTTAATAAATTGTCAGTTTAAAACGTTAAAAAGCTACCTTTTCAAATGAGGCACTGCATTTGAACATTTTTTTTTAAGTTATAATCAGAAAATGCTATATATTATGCTTTAGAGTTAGATATATGTTATCCCAGAATTTTTATAGATCTAGAAGAAAGGAATATTCCCTACTTACATTATTTTGTTTTATCTCAAATAGATTAGACAGCGTTTTCGATAAAAACTCCGGCGGTTTGATTTTTACCGTCATGTTGAAAAATTATTGTCGCGTTTCAAATAATTTACACAGAGAACTTTCCTTTCAGTAGTTTTTGAGTTTATTTCAAACATACAAATGTACATATAGACAGACGCGGTGGGGTAGCTTTGTATTATAATATGTACGAGTATGTAGTGATTATGCTGGATAGCACGTTCTTTAGTTACATTTATTTAAAAATGACAGAGTTTAGGAACATAAAAAAGTCTATTAAAAATTGGTAAGCACAACCAAACTTCAAAGAAAAATAAAGCGAATAATAAATGTCTGCCATTTGGCAACTGCTGTCATTTCAACGTAATAATCATCCCATCATCAGTAGCAGTTACATCTCTCCCAGATAAGAAGTAGTGCTTGAGACGCGTTGACGCCCGGTTCTGCTTAGTTTTACCTTCAAGTGCCTTCAACTGACGAGTGATTATAAAAACTACTTGTGAATTTGTCATAACTCTCTTACTCGAGGAACTTAAGTTACTCGAGGACTCCATTCAACGGAAGCCCTATTTTACTGACCGACAGAAAAGTTTATTATTTGTTAAACTGTATTATTCAAATAAAAATACTTTAATATCTATACACAGAAAAAAAAATATATGGGCTCTTTATAGGACCTCTAGAAGTCAAAACTAAGTATTGTACGTGTACGTGCTTTACGTAAAAACTACGGTATTAAATTTGATGCGGATTTCACTATTGTATAACTTAAAATGTAGCGTAGGTTTCACCTTGACATTAGTTACGCGCGGACGACGTCGCGGGTATAAGCTAGCTTCAATCGCAAATCGCTACCGTCGTAGAGTACTCAAGAGACTGGCATCATTCCCTCTTTTAGTGTCAGACTCAACTCTAGCTGAAATGCATGCCGACTCTTGTTTTCTTTGAGACGTCGATAAGGCGTGCGAAAATATATTTAAATATTTTGTGCATTCGGCACTACGGCAAAAGCGCAATGGCTTCTTATAAGTTTCCATATGTACATATTTACAACTTTTGTTGGGGGATTTTTCAAATTGAGTGGTGTTATTAGTTTCATTATTTTACTGTATATTCCGATGCTTTTTATGGGAATTATGACTTGATTTTATCATACAAAGGCATCCAGGATAGACTTCTAATTCGTTATAGATAACAATTTATTTATTTTCTATTTGTCGGTGCAATTAAAGATGCAATATCGGCTTACCCTTTGTTTTAGCATATTCATGGCTTGCATTATTTCTGTCCAGCGCTGAATGGGAATGTTAAACTGGAATAATATAAGCTGGGCTATTCAACGGACATGACAAAATTTATAAATTTAAAGCTTTTGAAATTTGGAATTTAAATGTAGAATTTCCAGTTACAACTTAACTATTTCAAGTTAACTATCTCGTAGACATGTTCCGATTTGTTACAATATGAATGAATGAAAGATTTTGGACAAACGTGGATTCTCCTGTATTGTTATGCAGTCCTGATACCGCCACATTGCTAGCGAGCTAACCAAACTACATACATTTTGCTCTGTAATCAAATGTCTATGGTAAGTAAAATTAGAATACAAATTGGTTTTGGTTTTTTGGTGTCCAATTACGATAATATAAATAATTATTTAATAATCAATTTCACTAAAATTTCATGGAACAGATATTGATTTAATTTCACACAGCATAATTAACACGATGCAGTAACCACCTTTATCTAGTTTTTGGAAAGGAACTTTAAATTAAATAGTTTTTGGTTTAAGTTAACTATTGCATATCTAGGACCGCATAAACAGAGGGAGGTCTAACTTTCACACAAATGAACCAATATGCATGAATACTCGTATTTCCTCGTACAACATTTGCTTGTGTGCAACTGAGTACAATTTTTCTTATCTGTGTGTTTAATGAAGTAGCGAAAAAGCTCTTGTCTATGATACCCTGGTAGATCGTTTACAAAATTTTAACTTTTTTATTCTATTTACAGCTTTGTCTGTACATGGGAGATACTCTAGAAAAAAATATATAGCCCCTATATATCCCCTATAGCCTAACTCGAATCACGCAACAACTACTGGATGGAATTTGATGCGGTTTTCAACGGTTTTCACTATTGTATCATTAAAGTTCTAAACTTAAAATATAGCTTGTAGGTTTCATCTTGATACGCCACATACATCGTGAATCGTGAGATATTCAAAATAATAAGTAGTTATGCGCAGAAGACATCGCGGTCATATAATCCAGTTCTATATAAAGTGTTTACAAAGACACATTTAATTAGTTAATCAAGTTTTAATGATCACTAAAAACATATTTTTATTTTTGAATATGTTCGTTTAATTTTTTAGGAAATAAATGGCAATCATACTTCAATCAATCAAGTCCAATATTTAAATTTGGTAAAGTGTCAGATTAAGTAAGATAATTAGTACGTAAGTATAATTTCTCATACTTTTAATTATAACTAGCGACCGTGCAGTGGTTTCACTCGTTCTTCTTCCGTTACCGTGAGAATTACAGATTAAAAAAACAGAGATAAAATCATTGTTGCTTCAGTAGTTCAAATCTATATTTGTGCCAAATTTTACCAAAATAGGTCCAGTAGTTTTCAAATTTATTCGTAACAAACATAATCATTTATCTTTTTGCACTAAAGTATAGGACAGCATGGTTTAATTTATGGAAAATAAACTAACCTCCCTTTGATGCGGTTGAAATTTGCCTATAAACTACCAGGAATACAGAGCTTTCAGGAACTTGCCTATAAATAGTGTATTTGTAGTATCTATCATCACAGTTGCACCAACAATTCCCTATTGATGAGTCTGAATGTTGTATAAGCCTTGGCTATGTGTTGTTTCTGCGAGATACAACACACCGACTTCGGTTTTGTGTTGAATATGTGTTTATTGCTACGAAATACAACCAAACATGTGTTGTCGTTATGCCACACAACCAAAGACCACTACATCAAGTCAATTCGTGTGATTAGTATTTTAATGTGTGCCTTTTCAATCCAACACCTGCACAGTGCATTTTATTCACAGGTAATACGGAAGTGCAATATATATTGTTATCTCATTCTGTTCCTACGAGTGGAAAAGAAAGAACACACGTTTATCTTGTTCACTTTGGATTTAGAGAACGATTGTGATAAGATCAGTAATGTCTAGTAGTCCTAGTACTCCAAGTTTGAAGTTATTCTCTTTCCCCTGCAGTCCCTACCAGTGCCAATTCTATAAGCTTTTTTTTATCCGTAAAGGAATGTTATATTCAAATAAGTAGCATTTAGTCTAAATATTTAGGGTAAAGGAAAAAGTCCTCCTCTTTGAAAATTTCAGCTCGGGTTAATTATCAGCGATTTATAATTGATAAAAGTCATATTTAATGAAAATATTGTTTTCATTGGCGGTTAAGATAGTCATTGTGTAATCGTGCATTAAAATATGGGAAAATATCATTCAAATACTGCCTGCTTATTTATATCTATTCGTTGAAAGTTTCATTTTGAATTTTGAATAATAATATCTATGAATAGCAACCTTTATACTTTGAAACATAACAAATTTAACGGATTTTATCGCGGTTTAATCACTACACACAAAGGAACTTTACTTTCCTTACTCTCCTTTGTGTGTAGTGATTAAACCGCGAATTAAATTGATTAAATATCAAGTTTTTTTCAATTAATATTGAACAAGAATAAGCGATCAAATGCATTTTTTATTAAATGCGTAGCATAATCGTAGACCCCGCTACGGTTACGATTGTATCATTGTAGTACTCGTAGCCGCGAGCTACGGCCCATTTATAATAAAAATATAATTAACACAACGTGTATTAATTAAAAAAAGCACTCGAATTAAAACAGATTTAACTCTTTTGAGTTTCTAAGTTTGACTTAAATACGTTTGTTGCGATTTAAGTTTTAAAAAAATCGTAAGAAATATACATTTTCAAAATATTTTTTTGACTAAGCTTTTTATTATAGTTTATCGTGAACTTTATATCACTTTTTTAAAGCCCATGTATATGTTGTTTAAATCATGAATTAATCATATAAATGAAACAATTTTATTGTTGTATTTTCAGAGTGAAGTTAGCTTCAAGTTTCCATTGCACTAAGGCAAGCCCTTGATCACTGCGTTTCATGCACTAGCAGCACACTATTGCATTTTGCAGTACTGTGACCACTTCCGTTTTATGCGACCCTAGTACTGTTGCATGAACGGCATTGCGATGCAATTCAGTGCATTCAAGTAAAAACAAAATGAACGTCAAAGAATTTTCTACACTTTAATTTATTTTTCGTGCTGGTCTAGGAGTAAAGGAAAAACAATGCATCAACTGCTATGCTTCTCACATAGATTGTAAAAGTAAATTGAGGGAATATGATATTTTTCATATCTAAATCTCCATTGGAATAATAAGCCCTCCATACAGCTAAGCGTGGTTATAGATTCTTACCATTCTTGGCTCTGTCTACCCCGAAAGGGATAAATATATGCTACTGTATCTGTATTGAAAGATTTATGTATATATTCTTTTAGAATAATAGTGCTACGAGTATTTTATATGTTCAAATTTATATTTCAACATTGGAGGCACCGTAGGCAGGTAATTAGCGCTTGTTATTCACGAATTTTGCATATAATATACTATAGCAAACTTTAGACCAAATATGTGTCGTCGTAGTTAGCAATTACTTTTCAAATTCGCGGTTCAACTTGTTTTTATTTGAATTGTATCTTTTGTGTCTCTTTGTGTGATTGTTTTTATCGTAATTTTGTTTTAATTAAGTGTAAATTAAGATACATACGGATACAATATCATGTTGTTGTCCCTTATGGCGGAGATAGAGGCATACTTGATGCATTTTGGGCTGAATGGTAGATGACTTTTACAATCTGCACTAGAAGAATAGTAGCTAGAATATACTACGTATGTATATCTTTCACTCATTTTTATTTCTTAACCATATCTCAGACTAGCATAATGCTATGAAAGTCTGTATGTAAACTGCCTATGCAAGTGTGGATCATGTCACTAGATAGTAATTAGTTTAGTTTTATTTTTGTAAGAATATGACACCAGTGCTAATTAATAATACCCCTCCAAGGCCGCCAACGCTTCTGTGACGCCCCGCCCCAACAACACCCCGGGTTCTGCAAATGTCTGTGGGCGGCGGTGATTACTTAACATCACGTAGTCCGCTTGATCATCTGCCTCGCTCTTTCATTTAAAAATTTACTCAAATCTTACATCCACTTTAGGAAAGAAGAATAAAGTCAAGAATTAATGTGAAAAGAGCTTAAAGCTTATTTTCATGTACAACATGGTTAAAAATTTGTTGTGGCAGGCACGCATTTTCCGATACTGCAAGTCACATCTATACAGTACATCTATATCCGGAAAACTCAACGAAAGATCAATATTCAACGTTGACAACATAGTTCACATCTCTAGCATTTTATGATATCCTAGTTGTTTGCGTTCAGGAAAATCAATACGATTTGTAAAAAAAGGGTTGTTTGATGCAGTCTAGAAATGTGTGTGGAGAGGTTTTTATTATTATCTGCGCATATTTTAGAAATTATTTTTTAAATAAAATATTGTTATAATCTACGTATGTAATTATATTTACATATTCTTTAAATATATCACTCCCTAAACCCATGGACGGCAGTTATATCGTAAAATTTATCATTAAACTTCAGTGTCACTCAAAAGAAAATTCAAACAAATAATTGTATTAACGTTTTCATAATATAAATAACTAGTAAATAATATAATATTGTAATGTTTTCAAAGCAAAAATAGAAATAAAATAACGTGTCATCTCTTTGGGAATAGCATCACAAAGTTTTATTGCTGGCGTTGAACATTGAGCTGAAAAACAGCCAGTCTTCTGCTCAACAATTAAGGAATTGTGTAATATAATAAGCCTTCTTCAAATATATTATATTTTTCTCCATTTAAGCTAATCTGAAGTATAATTGATCGCATAATAGATTTTGTATGGATTTCGACTTTGCAGTAGAATAATAGTAGTAGTAGTGATAAATGTGAAAAAAATTCAGGTAGTATGATGAGCTAGACTGTACTTACTTTCCCTTTTACCAAGCGCATGCGTTATATGAGATTTAGATTTTACAACTTACTATTCCATGTCCATATGTATTTTGTCGGATGCAACATCTCTTGCATTTGATACATTCCTAGTACTAGTAGATCGTAATAAAGAAATTGCACCCTTTGCTGAACTTTTTTTAAGAATAATTTTTGTTTGTGGTGACACTAACATTTTAATTTGTAAAGGCCTATGTGTTATACTTGATAGATAACTAGCTTACCTAGCCTACTTTTTAATTGATATTCATATTTATACTATAAGTTAGTCTCTCAATTGTTCTTCCTTTCCAGAACCTCTCCACTCACACATAAACTTTAAGGAAAGTTCAAATTGACTTTTAAGTATTATCATATATAGGAATATAGAAAAGTATTGTTTTTAGATTTTATTAGGCAATTTTTAGGGTTCCGTGCCTCAAAAGGTAAAAACAAAACCCTTATAACTTTGCTGTAATTTCGTCCGTCTGTCAAGGCATAGAGGATACCTCCACGCGTTCCTGAGAAAAAGGGCGTTCCGCTAGCTGAAATTTATGTCAAATACTTAGATCTATGGTCCCTTGAAACTGTAAAAATATCAAATTTCTAAGTCAATGCAATCATAAGATACATTCGTTTATGCCGCAAATATCCGCAAATTTTCGACACTCGCAAGGTAACCAAAACCTATAGGGTAGGTACTTCCCGTAAACTCAGAATCATGAAATTTGATACTATGCAATGTATCAAATTTCAAGCATTGTAATAGCATAGATAAAACCTTACACTTTTTGTTACATCATATAATAAATATTGCATAGCATTTATTCAAAAATAAGAAGATACTATTGTTGATTTAAAATATTTTTTTTTATCTTACAATACATGTAGGTTACTCAGGAATGTTTATCATTGAAACTATAGGTTTATGGTAACTAAAATAAGAAACATAAGTTTGAGACTTAATGTCTTCTAAATATCTGGAAAATACCGCGTCATTAGTGGTCCATTAATAATTTCATCACTTTTTTCATTAATAAATTCACTTTGTTTATTCATATTTGAAACACTTTATATACAAGTTTTACAAGTACAGCTATTTACTGTTATACATGG
>JADGIL010025861.1:4456-31340 GCA_020352625.1 Cactoblastis cactorum | reverse complement strand
GACAATTATATCATACCTTACATGACTATAATGATATTTTTTCATTTTCGGGATAACTACTCGTATTATAATTGCCCAAAAGCGAAGCGACGGCGATCACTTACCATCAGGTCATTTAATATGTGTAAATATTTATAACAAACAAGCGAGCATCGATTCCAGCCGTCAGAAGTCCATCAGACAGTACTTAATTGGAGTACATTTCGGGGCAACTTTCGCCCTGTTTAAAAATTCGTTTAAAATGCCAACTACGAACGGGTCACAGTATACAGTAACAAGTAGGTCAACTGGTCGCCTACGTGATTTAAGGCTTCTGCGGTTCATTTGCAATTGGTTGTCGTTTAAATTTATATTCTTACTAACATTTTCCCGCGGCCTCGCTCGCGTCAAATTCGGGGTGGGGGAATAGAAAGAGAAAGCAGCCAATGTATGTACAAAATAATACTAATTCGTTGCCTCATTTTGACGGACTCCGTTTGAAAGACGGACAAACAAACGGAAGTACGTTTACTTCCCAATTATAATATTAATAAGGATAATTATTTTATAGTACTAGTAATTTATACCCGTGACTAAATCCATATACGCAATAATTTTGAGTTTAGGTTTCTTTGGGAATGGAATCAAAAATGAAGTGATTCCTCACTCGTACTTCAATCGTCCACCAAGCAAACTTACTCAAACAAAAAAAATATTACCTGTTGTTTTAACCCTCGACGCAAAAAAGGGGCGTTGTAAGTTTAACGTGTGTGTGTGTCATAAGTACTGCCTATGGCATCATATAGCTCCCAAACGGGTGAACTGATTTGGTTAATTTTTTTTTTTGTTAGAAAGGTGACTTAATCGAGAGTGTTTTTAGGTATGTTTTTAACCCCCCGACGCTAAAAAAAGGACGTTTTAAGGTTTTATTTCGTAGAATTGTGTCAGTGTTCTTTTTAATTTTTAATTTAATTACTTCTATCAGATACAAAATGTAAAAAAAAAATTAGGAACGGTACGAGCACGTACAGGTCTTGCATGTATCGTATAACTGACAGTGAAGTCCGGCTGACTCACTGAAAAGTCGGAAACCACCTGTCCACTGAGTTGTCATGTCTATAGTCTTGCTCTGTACGACAAACGTGTATCCCTTTATGTTGATTCTTGCACTATCCTGCGTATACTACCCTACATGTGCGTTGCATCCATACTTTGTGCATACTAGCTTCTGTCCACACCTTCGCTCGCGTGGAATTAGGTCTGCTATTTAGAACTATTCAAAATAAACATTCCTACGGTTTATCTTTGTGTAACTCCAATGATTTATGAATATAGCAGCATACGCCAACATAGGGGCATCTCAGAGGGCAGATTTTTACCCGACTTAATTGAATGTATCGTTATGTTACAACCAAAATACATATAAATCATTACAAATTGTAGCCTTATATTATTCTGATAAATAGGTAACTTTTATTTTTGTAAAGTTTAAGTTTACATCAGAATAACATATAGACTACAGACCAAATACCACGCAAGCGTAGCCGCTGGCAAAAGCTAGTGTGTGTATATGTGTAAGTTGTGTGTTAGTCTTTCACAGCTTTACTGCTTAACCGATTTAGATGAAATAAAGTGTGGTGATAAATTGGAAGAATTAAACATGCCTACACATATTTGAAATACTTTGTCAATACTAGCTTAGTTAAAAAAGAATTCTATAGATCCAATGCATTCCTTCACAGTACATAATTTCTATCAATCGACAATCTACTAGCAATTCGGAACAAACACATGGCCATATTTAGACTCTAATCTAGTTCTAATCAATAAGTAGTCATCATCCCTAAGATGATCTATGTAGTTCTGCAATATAATCTATGATTTATCGTCAAACACACAGACATTGACTTCTATTTATTTATTTCTTGTCTAAATGAGTCCATTCTAATTATACATTCAAAAGTATGTTCTTGTTTGTCTATCTTTCACGTAAAAACGAATTAATGTTTTTTTTTATGTGAAGATAGTTTAAGTCTAATCCAGCCCCCCTCAATTTGACGCGAGCGAAGCTGCGGGCAAGTGTTAGTCTTATATAAATGTATGTAAGTATACGGTTATTATCAAATTCTCATCTCAAAAATCGCACAGTAATAACCCACATAAAAATGTTATTCTAATAAATTTAAATAAACAATTATATTGGGATAAAATGAACAGACAGAAATACATACACTTCGCAAAAATAAATATTACAATCATACTTTTTCTCAGAACTGAATTTAGTTAAAAGCCTTAGATAAATACCTGTACAAATGGGCACATAAAACAAAATTAATATAACGATAAAACAAGTCGGTACAAACGCAATTTCTTAAAGAAAACGGCACAATATTTTCACTGATAATTGTGTTATTTCCACTTACAAATCCATTTAAGTGCACGATATCAAAATATACTGAGAGTGAAGAAGTTCACTATATAATAATCTTTTGTTGACATTTGTATTTAGTCTGATATTTTCAACTTTACGTAAAATATTATTAGAAACATTAAAAATGTACTTTTGATAAACATCTTTCTATGTGCAAATCGCACCTAACTCAACAAGTATCCACTAGTAATATAAGCAAAATATAAGCAAGACATCTGCAACTACCGGGGGATCACAGAAGCGTTGTCGGCTTTGAATGAAATTTACGCAGTTATATTTAAAGTATAGTTTTGGATACGAGAAAATAATAATCCCTAATGAAGCGAGGCCGCAGCTTGAACCTATATCTTTACAGTTTTATCTCTTTATTTATTGGATAGAAAGTAGCTTATAACGAATTCGTCTTGTCCTATTTATGTCGGATTAAGGAATTGTTTCCCAACCTTTGTCGCCAAATAAGATTACATACTACTGTCTAGAAATAAAGATCTTATTGTCTTTCCAAATCTGACTACATTCTGAAAAGAATTGTTTTTTGTTTTACTTTTTATTTCATAAAATTCTTTGTTTTTTATATAAGTGTTACTTACTTAGATTAGTGTGTTTTATAGAATAACCGACATTGAAAAAGGAAAATAAAGTTTCAAATTTAAAAATAATAACCATGGATATATTTTACAGGCCGGAAGCACAAAGGTTCTTTGTAAATGCTTCCATTTTACGGCACAAACTCACTTTAATTAAAATTATAAGAGTTTTTCTTTTTTTGTCACCCTTTCAACAACTCTTTTTTTATGATTCACTGTGTCCATTTTCGAGCTTTTAAAATAGCAGCATTTTTATTAACGTAAAATATATTTTCTGTTTCATTTTACATAATAAATATGTTTGCAAGAGTTTTTCTGGTTTGGATACAATTAGTTAGCATTACATTTTTGTTAAATAAAAAGTCATTTTTTTTATTAAAGCAACTATTTTCAATTGACTTCTAAAAATTATAAACTTTAATCGAAAAATGACATTTATTCGATAAAAAAAATGCCTGGGTCGGAAAGGTGTCACTAAACCACTTTAATTTTTGTGATACATTTTTGAGCCATGTTTGATTTTATCTAGTTTATATATTATAATAATAAAATAATTTTAAATACTTACGCTATTGTTTATATAAGTATTATTATATTTTGCAATCAACAAAAGAAAAAAACAAATATATTTGATCGGATTTTAGGAAAGCTAGGCAACGATAAAAAGTCAAACTATTAAGAGATCAAATCCAACCATCATCGGTATAATTCTGCCAAAAACAATTTATTCTTGTCATAAAATTTATTGCCCTGATTAATTAAAGTAAAAACCGAAAACAATACTAATTACCCAAAAAGGACAATCATTCAATGACTCTCTATGATTGGCGTATTAAAACAATATTGGATTTAACCCTCCATTTATGAATTCACATTCAAGTGATTAACTTTAAAGACATGAATATATATGTTACACTATACGCTTCTATCTCTATACAAATAGAGCGCAAAGTTCTACAAAAATTATTCAACCACAAGTGGTGTTGATTGTACATAAATTATCATTGAACAAGACGCCCCCGAATTTATGGGCTTCACGTAGGGTAACCATAAAGTGCCTTAGTAAGTAGGACTTACGAGCGTAACACCTCCTACATTTTGAACATAATTCTGACCGTAAATAACGTGTTTAAAAATGAATGGAGTGCGTCTAAAAAAGGAAAATCGATTTTCTTCGCGTCTCTTTACACGTGCCTCAGCATAATATTGTCACGCTCCCATGTTAGTTTTAGAAGCCTCAAAAATGGATATTGTAAAATGTTTTGGTTTTTAACTATTTGCTTAAATATCTTTTTCTAACCTCAAATGTACAATAAAGTAAGCAAATAAATTCAAAAAACGTTTAATTATTTAACAAAATATAAATACATTTATTTTGTAATCATCTTAATGGATACCAGTAGTAGCAAATGATCAAATTAAGGGTACTCTAAGTTATGAATTAAAATTGTAGCAGAGTTATTTTTATTTACATTAAATTAAAACCTTTAAATCTTAGGTCAAAGGCAGAACCATTTTATAATCTGAACAGTAAGAAATTGATAAATATTAATAATTTGAAAGGGTAATTCTTGGTTATCCATGTTTGCGTGAAATACTTTCGTATTAATGAAAATATTTTCGTCTCGAAACGCCTGACAAATATCTAAAATCATAAACTTTTGCTTAAAATAGTTGAGCATCGCCATGTAAACAGTCCGATTCATCCGTCTTATTTGGCATTATCAAACAGCGATAGTAACTGAAAAATATGAAGGAGAGAAAAATACATATAAACACAGAACAATGTCCTTCTTTTAACAAACACACACATACATACAATGTCACATCTTTCTCCCTTGCGGAATAGAAAGTGCTGTTAGTAGCGAGATTCAAAAACCTACTTCATCGTTAAACCTCGCCCATGAAGTTGATTGTTTAACAATTGCGTTCTTTTAGTTTGATTTTCTTTTTTGAAGTTGGTAAAATTAATATAATCCCTCAAAACTCACAGCATGGTTACCGTAGTTTCGCGTCGTAGTATGGCTCCGTGTTAAGATCCTCATAATTCAATAATACAACAAAATTGGTGACAATTGGCAGCTGCAAATAATATTTCGGCAAATTTATGTTCTTATTCGATTTATGAGCATGCGACTCATGTCTCAGAATTAACTTCTGGAAGAACATCATTTAATAAAAAAGATCTCTTAATTTTATTCTATGATGTTTATTACTAATAAATAGAATAATGTTTGTTTCTAAATGTTGTCATCAATAAAATTGTTATTTCATTTTTTAGTTGTGCAGTGCTGTTCAATAAACACTGATATTTCCAAATATTAAAAAAAAAATGAAAAGTTAATTCTTTTGGTATGAGCTTTGGATACTTTACTTAATAAATAAATATATAAGAACAAATCACACAAATTGAGATAGCCACAAACTAAGTTCGAGACTTGTATTATAGTATATTAACTCAACGATACTATATTTTATAATAAATTCATATATAGATAAACATCCAAGACCCAGGCCAATCAGATAAAGGTCATTTTCCATTATGTCCTGACCGGGGATCGAACCCGGGACCTCCTGAGTATCGGTCAAGTACGTTAACCGTTACACCGTGGAGGTCGTCAAATGCATAATGGATAAACTCTACTAGAAAAAAGTCTTTATATCCGTTTTCTTTTTATAACATGAAATATTTAGTAATATTTCACAAAGAATATTAAATAACCAAGAAAAAGAATATCATAATCTTCAACATAGCACACTATTCCTGCCTGTTATTATTCATTTATTACGCGCATAAAGGCCGAATAACATCATTATGGTCATCATAACAAACCTCGTATACATAATTATTACATAAGCTCACCCTCTTAGTGTCTGCTAAAATATTCTTAGATGCTTTTGAGAGTTGTAGGTACAATATGCTTCAGAGAAATGTGGTACTCATAACAATTCAAAAGAAATATTAGGCATTGAATACATACTTACTTTTTTAATTAAAAGAAATTGGCAAAAACAAATTGGAAAACGATGTAAATTAAAAACTCGCAAAAAGAAGTAAGATATACTACATTTTTTCCTGCTAATGGTATTTTTCTTGTCGTATATAATTTCAAGAGAAACAAAAAGGTACGAAATCATTTTAGTGCAATTTTCCTGTTTCTATTTTCCTTTGCCTTTTAACATACTTTCGTGAAAAACACTTTAGTAAAGGCCAGAAATGCTTCTATAAACCCCCGGGTGTTGCAGGTGTCTATGGGTGGCGGTGATCACTTAACACCACTTGACCAGCCTGCTCGTTTGCCTCCCTCTTTCATAAAAATAACTAAATATTTTATTATGAAACCTCCCTCTATACAAAGGTTCCGCAATATAAACTAATGCCCATGTCAGTGTCCATCTGACTGTGTTTGTTTGTTCCGTCTTTCGTGTCTTCGTGTCAAAACGAAGCAACGGAATAGTGTGACTTTTTACCTGGAGTTCGGGGAATTTGAGTGGTTGAAGGGCTGCAGAATGATATAGACCACTTATTGTCTCTTTCTATCCCGCCCCCCCCCCAAATTTGACGCGAGCGAAGCCGCGGACAAAATCTAGTATTCTATAATTAAACCATTTTATTTGTTCATGATAATGTTTATCAGTTGTATGAACTCTCTTAATATGATTAGATTGCCAGTATTTTTTTTCGCAGTTATGTACAATTTGAAGTGTTAACCTTAACAGAATTTTGCTTCCACTAAACCACATATTCTTCAGGTGTGATGTGACGACAAGTAAATGTCAAGTGTGCTTTTTTATTAATTGCCTACGATATGCACATTTCTACATCACATTCTATAAAAAAAAAAACAATAAACTAACAATTTTCCACATCGTAAATTGTGTATAACAACAAGAAAACTGCAAATTTATGCAGATTTCATAGCAGCCTCGTGTCGCCAACATTTTGAGCGTCCGATGCCCCGCGATGGCACGATCTTCATATAAGTAAATAACTCTAAAATATTTTCTATAGTATTAATAAGAATATGAGGTTTTATGGATATCTATAGAATCTAAACTTGTGTAAATTTAAAGTAATTAAAGTCTATCTTAAAAATTAAAACATATATATTACCCAAATTATACAAAACTAGCTTCTGCTCGCGGCTTAACTTACGTCAAATTTGGGGGGAAGGGCACAAAAAGAAATCTATATCACTCTGATGCCCTTCAATTATCTCCACATAAAAAGTCACACTAATCCGTTGCTTCGTTTTGACTTGAAAGACGGATAAACAAACACACTTTCCTATATATAATATTAGTATTGATAACCAAATATAGTTACTACAACAAACTATGAATAGAAAATTATTACATATATTATGTAAGAAACTAGTTAGAATAGAAAGAGAACTTTCTATTCTAACTAGTAAAGGTAATGAATTTTCTTAGTGAGTTTAATGCTGATCTCAGAAGTAAACAATATTACAGATAACATTGCAGTAAGTCGAAAATATACTATTACTTAGTATTGAATCAATAAATACCTAAAAGAGACACTTTAAAGTGTTTTATCTAATCAGTCCGTTTTGTAAAAGTGTATTTTAATGACTATATTAAATCTTTAACTTATAGTAGTGATAACTTTTCTTAAAATTGTCACACAACAATTAAATAGTGAAAGCTCACTAAATACGAAAAACACTCACTCATCATGAAATCTCAAAAACTACAAGTGCACCTACAAGGTCTTAAATTTTGCACGGGGTTCCTTGTAGGACGTAGGTGCTTGCAAGATGGCATTATAGGTACAAAATTATCACGCAATCGTTTTTACGTATTCTCACGAAATCGTTCTCACGAATTGTATGTAGGACGCAAGCGTAGTCGCGGTAAAGAGTTAGATCATAATAAAACCGTTAACCAATATAAAATACAAGTGTAAATCAATTTACGCCAATCACAAAAGTAAGCAAAGTAAGGGGATTGACAATTATATTTTTCGGCAAAATCCTCTCCCGCCGTTCTCAAATAACTTTTTTCACTTAGGCTAAATTTAAATTTATAATCAAATCTATTGGGGCGTTATGTACTCACAAATTACTTGGAAATTCCGATTTAATCCCTTCGGGGGTTTCTTAAAAGCCTTTGAATTGATTTTAAAACATTTGAATAATTTTCAATAAGTCTAAGGTGAGTGAAAAAGAAATAAAACCTATTTAGAATTTTGGTCATCCTTCAGGTAAAATTCTTTAATTTTCTATTTAAATGGTTCCATAGATACTGTTATCGGTTATTAAATCAAACTCTTTAAGACATACTTATTCTGGATTCACTGTTAATCAATGATATTTAATCGTCGATAATAATATATTTTATTTTCTTATTAAAATAAGCTAGTACTGGAAATAATTAGTATTAGTACAATTCGGAACGACAGCTTTAATACTATAAGATTAAAAAAAAAAAACTTTAATGTTATTGGTTCACTCTGTGCCATTAGTATGAAACTATAATAAGCCCCAGATAAATCTCCGCACATTATGACAAAATGCAAGGAGCATTTTGTCTAAAGGTTTTTCTAATAAAACGGGTTTAATGCACGTCTGTGTCTGCCGTACTTCAAACACTACGGACAGATCATTGGCAGAGCTCCAGCGTCTAAGAATCCGCGAACCGGTTGAAACTGCTTCAGACCGGTTCAATCGGTCCGAACAAACAGGGGGAAAATCCGCTATTTGCACGCCCTGACACTGATCCGAATTATGATTGAACTGAATTTTCTTGTGGTAAACGGGCTTTGTTGCCGAAAATGCGATATCATTTGTTACAGCCAAGATTATACATCAAGTTCGAATGTTTTACCAATTTAAATCTAACCACTTATGCTCTAGAGTTTAATTTATGTTGTACTCTACGTGGAAAGAGGAATAATGATCCCTTAAATTTTAAATTACACTCGTAAAATGATGTTGCTTGATATGTTCTTCAGGAAAGTCACATATGAGATTTTATTAGGTTTAGTTGAGAGCTCTCAACTAAATGTAATAAAATCTTATAAGGATCATTTTTATTTTACATGAATGCATTTTTAGATAAGGTAAGAAGTTTCATCTCATTTAGGGACGAATGTAGTTTAATGCCATTTTTTAAAATGAGCATCACTACATACTTAGTAAAAAACAAAGTCGATTTCCGCTGTCTGTCCATAATGCAACGGATTTTGATACAATTTGTTTTATAGAAAGGGGGATTCACAAGGAAGATTTTTAAGCCCACACAAAGACGGGGCGGGTCACTAGTTATATATAAATATAATACAAACTTTGTTAAAGGAGAAGAAAATAAAACGCAGCTTTGTTAAACCTCTCATTATTTTCTTTTTTATTGTCCAAACCTAAAAATATTATAGTTTTCTTTTATGAATGTATCATAAAAACGCATAGTTGTGGGACAGTGTGTGCTTGTTACACTCGTACACTCACATCATTTTTCTCAAGCGTTTTTTATGAAAGAAGGAAGCAATCGAGCTGGCGGGCCACGTTAAGTGATCACCGCCTCCCATATATCGCCATTCTATACAATTCCAATAGAAGTGGCAGATTCTGTTAACTGTACCATAAATAGTGTATGTATTGGTTGGGGGACCGCTTCGTTCAAAATTTTAAGAAGCTGAGAAATAGATACAAATCAATATATTCTTTCTTTAAATCATTTAAATTCCACCTTCCACATTTATATTATTGATTTTGTAGTGTAGTTAATTTTACTGATTTTATTCATATTTTATTAAAGGTATATATCTGTTTCCACTTGAATAAATACTTAATATTTTGTATTCTCGAAAAATTTACAAAAATTTGAACATTTTTCGAGAATAATATTACCAATAAATATCAACGCTTTAGTTTTTTTTTTTAATCTCGGTTATCATAATAACCATATGTGTGTAACTAATAACATAAATTTTTTGATCATCTCTGAAATTCTTAGAAATAACAATAACCTCGGAAACTACTGCAACTGAAGACTTTTTTATACTTATTTAGAGGTACAATTTATACAAAAAAGATCGCCGTTCCTCGTCGTAAGAATGAAAGTTTTTCTGCGAATCAATATCTGCAATCCGGAGTAAAAGTCTTTTTCTTTTTCTAGAACCGTCTATTCTAGATCATTTCTGATTCTAAGTTTATATTTTCCTCAAATCTTTTTGAAATTGTAACAATTCTGATCAAGCGTAAATATTACTATTTCCTTCATTAATTAATAAAGAAAAAATACATCAAGTTAATTGAGTTTACAGTTATACATTTTTGAAGTACACTTTAGGCTTGGGTTATTCATAGTTCTTAAAGAATATGTTTTATTTTTTTCTTTTATAAAGTTATTTCATTAAAAATCAAATCTTTTTGCTAGTAAAATACATTCATTTCATAATTTGTACGAATAGTATATGATGCATGATTTCATTGACTTAAGTAGCTATTTTATATAATTTTTAATTATGAATGAGCTTTATTAAATTAAGAGTTTAATACAAACTTCGTACAACATTTCAAATAAAATATTTAAATTATCCTCAGTCAACATTGATGTTTGTGATTTTCCGCAAAATGTGAGTACAACAGACGAATTTCATGGTTGGACGAGGACAATTTAGCAGCAACGGCCATCCTGTGTAATATTGCAAAAGGACATTTTTTTAATTTAGTTTGGGGCGGAATAATCTGAATTTTATCCTTTGAGGGATCTGAATTTTATCATTTAAATTGGCGTCGCTGGGAGCGGGCGGGACTCTGCCAAAGGCAGTTGGCGTCAGACGGAGAATACTTCCAGAAACTTCGATTAACGAGTTCCGAAGATTTAGTGGTGCTGTAATCGTACGAGAATTACGTTCTTAACAAACTTTATAGATTATTTTTTACAATTTGTAATTTAATTTATAGTCTTAATCCACTATAACGTAAATTAACATGTGAAAATACGAGGAAAACACTTTGTAAAGTTAAACAGATCTCTCAGCCGGAAATCTAAATCAGCCGCTCTTGTGAAGTTCGCATCGCAAAGGTCCTACGACAACAAAATTATACAATTAAAAGTTATTTTATAATTAAATGATCCAAGTTACATCTTTGACTTCATAATGTGGATTTCTCACTGACTGGTTTAGAGATAATTAATTATTACGGGCATAGGACGTTTCTATTTCCTTTTTATTTAAAGTGAAATCTTTAAAAGGATCAGATAAAATTGTATATAATTATACTAAGCCCGAAGTGTTAATTTACTCCATATACTCACTTCTTCTAGTGTTTTCACTTTAACGTGACAACTGCCGAGTAAGTGTATAATTTCAGCCATTT
Organism: Cactoblastis cactorum; assembly: GCA_020352625.1. Classification (NCBI taxonomy): domain Eukaryota; kingdom Metazoa; phylum Arthropoda; class Insecta; order Lepidoptera; family Pyralidae; genus Cactoblastis; species Cactoblastis cactorum. The sequence continues at coordinate 19,998 of JADGIL010025861.1, read as the reverse complement.
CTTTATTTAATTACTTTAATATGTCTAAGCATAACTTAAATAAACGTTTAAACTTTTAAAACTTCAATTATAGTCTATTTAGCTTTTGAATAATAAGCTTAAACATTTCATGTTTATCAACAAGAAAATATCTGCTATATATGTCTTTAATATATAATAAGTTTATTTAATTTAACTTTAATTAATTCCCAAAAGGAGGTTCACCTTTAGACACAGATATCTTACTTATCGCTTAAAGTTCTCGCAACTAAGATTGCTCAAGGTGATTTAGAAAAATAACTTATTAGTGTCGTCGTAGAACATCAAGAGTCTCTGATGTGTATGTATGTATGTAATACGACTAATATATATAATCACTAATTCAATATTTATCAGATCAAGTGCCTTAATTTAAATAGTGAGCATAACCCATTGATGACAACAAAGCTTATAGAGAAAGTAATCTGTTCAACATAAAATAGAATATCTAAAATTTTGTTTATAAGTTTCATCAAGTAAAAATAATTATAATATTTATGCTTTTGAAAATAAAACCGAGACAGATATATCACAAAATAATAAATAATATGTAAAAAAACAGTTGGGTATTTATCCAAAATTCATGAATCACTAACAGTTTTAATTACGGCACTAGCGACAACTTTATTCGCTGTACCATTTTGATACATCAATGTTAATGTTGTGTTTGTGAGCCAAAAAACGTTACTAAATATTCAAACAGACAAAATTTGCGACGAAACGCGATAGCGTTGCCAAAACTTCGTCGTAGTTAAAACTTTATGATAATTAGTAGTCGGCTAATTTGGAAGATCAAGCAGGAAGTGACATGTGGGCTTGCGGCAGTCGAGGCATTCGCCGAGGCAGAACAAATAACTTCTAAAGTAATTGCATGGTTTCGGAGTTGAACTGTGAAAATCTTTGTTCGCAATCGGAAATTATAATAGTTTCAAGTGGTAACACAGTTATTGTAGAAATTTCAAGACTGGGTTGAATTAACATTGCAAACATCATCTGCTCTATCTAAAGCTTTCTTAAAAATTATATTGACGGATATTAGAAGTAGTAATCTGCTGATCAGCAGACATAAGGATTCAAACTGTGAAAATCAAACTTAAAAGAACTTAAAATATATAAAATTAGGTGCTAACTTATTTTTGTGATCTCTCCTTAATATTTATTGTACTTACCTTTGAACTATAAACCCAAACCATACAATAATTTTAAAAAGTAAATGCTAGTATTGCAACAAAAGTAGCAAGCTATATTTACATGGCCAATTTCATAATCTATCACAAATTACTTGACACGAGCCCAGAATCTACTTTTGGCGTCTAAGAATCAGTTAACACTGACCTGCTAACCGCGTTTGCAGTTTTTTTTTTTTAATAAACTCAAAGTTTAAAAAAAGAAAAATCAATTTTTAACCATACTTTTACATTGCCAGTATTTAAAAAAAAAAACAAAAAAATCTTAGGAATCACTTGACACGGGCCTGCGAGCCGCGTTTGTCGGCTCATTATTATTTCTCGGTGAACTCGGAGTTGCCGTCGCAGCCTCATTTTGAAGTTAATTAAACGGCTCTCATCGGCGACGTCTTCATTATTGCCCGAGACGAAACTCACGGATATACGTTATATTATAGACGAACAATATTTTTAAAAAAGAGGAAAATTGTTTCATTTGCTATAATATTATGTTTAGAAAATTTTCCATTGTGATCTTAAAAAAATGTCTGTACAAATGATGTTTTTACGCAATTGGATACAACTGCATAACACTAATTACTACTAGTTACAGCGTTACTACATACTAGTTTTGCAATTCTTACATAGGTAATTCATTCACATTTGCCAAATAACACCGGCAAAGTATGTAAAGGGTCAAATACAGTTAAGGGTTTCTTACTTTGCAGTCAATAGTTTTAGAAGTAATTCGCGGTTTGTCGGACTGTCAAAAGGAATTTGGAACATTGTAAGGATTCCTTGTTGACTATGGAACTCTGAAGAGCAGATAACAGAAATCTGCTTTTTAAAATTGACGACAAGGTTAACTAAACACCAACCACCAACCACTTGACACCGGGGATCGAACCCGATCCGATCCCGGTCGAAATAAATATTGTTCTATTACCTTCATTCATTTAACACTGAACACCATTCTATAAGTATCTTAAGGAGATACTTGTAGCAAAGTTCGGAACAAGACATGTCACGGTAGGTGCCCCGCGGCTTCCCAACTTCAATAGATCTTCACAATTTGCCACGAGTTCATGCTAACTTATAGATACTTGTTTTTAATAAAGGTGCTCACGTAACTTCCTTTATTATTAAGTACATGTTTGGTGAAAAATTAAAAACTTCACATAAGTATTTTCTAATATTACAAGTTGTACTATGGAGCTCATATCTGCGTGGATAAAAGAAGGTAGATTTTTCTGTGTTATGACTAAATTTTTATTGCTAATATATACCAGAAATTGCATGGTGATTTTTATAATATGTAAATTCTTTACTCATTGTTGTTAGTGTCATATCTTTCTGTTTTAGTGTAAAACTCTAGTATTTTATGCTACATTAGATTTTATACAGATATATATACAGATTTGTCGTTTAAGTATATTGCAAATTCACTACTATTTGTGTTTGTACAGCATAGAAACCCGTGCGTGGTAACGATATGCATTGGGCTTTACTCAATTACTTAGATAAATTGATGGAAAAAAGCGATTAAAAAAATACCGACTTTACATGCTATAAATATCACATATACAATATATTATAAATACACTCGTAAAATAAAGTTAGATTCAAAGTTGGCAAGCGCGCACACTAGCGCCATTCCTCAGAAGGTGCGCCATCTGTCTGGAATTTACATAAATTCGCTATTTCGACTCTTTACAAACATGTTACAGCCACTATTCCCGCCAAAACGTAGAAAATGTCGTCATTAAGATTGTAGACGGCAATAAAAAAGACTAACTTACTCGTATACCAAATATGTTAGAAGATTTGTCTGTTGATGGGCTGCAGAGTGACATAGACTATTTTTGTCGTATCCTATTCCTCCACCCCGCGATTATATTTGACGCGAGCGACGTCGCGGGCAAAAGCTTGTTTTAGAATATATTGCTACCGTTAATATAACAAATGTAGTTTACACGTAGTTCAGTGTAAGGTAAAATAATTTCTCTACATAATGTTCTGCGTAGCCAGAACATCCAAATAAAAAAAAGTTAACCATGGATATTACTGAACATATTTCGTAATAAAAATTTATATCTTTTTAGCTCTAAGCGTTACTAAAGCAAGGGATCACGACTTTTTTCTCATCTGTTTTGTAACAGTGATAAAAATCTAATTATTATATTAAACGTAAAAGGTTTTCTGTAAGTGTACACAAAAATTTATTGGCTATGGTCTTATGGTAAATTGCAAAATCGCTTCACTCGCACAGTAAAGTGTTTGAAATATGTATTTTTTAAGTACTAAAAATCAGAATGCGTTTATTTTACGAGCCATTGTTTAACTAAACAAATTAAATATTGATTGATAACTCGCTGCTTATTTAAATTTATTTTTAGGATGCATATATTATACTTCTTTTGCCCGCGGCTTAGCTCGCGTGGAATTTGGTCTGCCACTTAACTATTCAAGATAAACAATCCTACAATACAATATTTTTGTGTTTTAGCTAATGGTTTAGGCAGCGTACGCCAAGCTAACTCTCAGAGGGCAGATTTTTTCCCGGCTTAATTGACATGTATTGTTATATTACGATCAAAATTACATACAATCATTACAAATTGTAGCTTAATTATATGCTGACCTATATTACTTTAAAGTTTCATCCAAATTCGTCTAATAGATTTTTCATAAAAGGGGAACAAAAAAACTATTTTCACAAACTTTCGCAATTATAATATTACTAGGATTTTCTCAAAATATATTTAAATCATTTCCAAATTTTTTTTTCCAAATCTATATTATCCATATTGAAATTGTTTTGTTTGTAAAGAACTAGACTTTTCGCATAATTCTCGAAAGCAACGGCAGAGTGGTTAGCAACTTACTTATATATGTAAGAATCTTTAAGTATTAAATTACTTTGATTTTCACACTACAGTCCGATACGACCAATTTGGTTAATTTAGATTTTAGAGAAAATCGCGAAACTCTCTCGTAAGTGAAGCTGCGTGCACAGCATGTTATGCACGCGGTTCGGTTAACTTCAGGAATACCAAAATTCCCTTTTTAATGCTTTTGTAATATGAAATATAATTAAGTGAACAATAAATTGAGAAGACAACACAAAATGCTCGCAAGACAAAAATATAATTACATCTTCCAAGTTTTTCCATTAGCACATCCCGCCAAGACGCTTCCAATATCGTCCGCGTCACTCCGCGGCCATTATTGAGTCCGACTTAATAGACCAAGATCATCAGACAATTCTCCATAACGCGTTTCGACTATGCCGACTCATCATTCGCACGGGATTTTCAAAACAAGATAAACACACCGAACTGGGCCGTTTCCGAGGAGCATTTTACGAGGGTCCGACAAATCCCTAAAATGGTTCCGTACTCAACTTACCAATTCGCGTCCCCCAACCCGCGTTTCAATTTACCCCTTGCCGTCGTCGGAATAAAACGATGCGTTTTGAATTTCAGAGGGCGAAATAGTTGTTATTTTTACGGCTCGGCCCCTTAGATTTCGCGACGAATACATCCGTGTTGTGAGATTACTAGAGTTTGTGACATCTTATTACTTGTTCAGCAATAAAATCCATTACACAGTAAAGGACGAAAACACCAGCAATCTAAATTTCATTTTCATGACAAAATCGCTTGCGCTCATTCCTATTTTTATGGCATTCTGTGTGCCTTACTGTGTGTCTCACAGAAAATGAAGCTGGAAATTGGATTGATTTAATATACATATGCAGATAGAAATCAATTTATATGAATTAATCACACAAATTGAATTAGTTCCAAACTAAGTTCCAAACTTGTGTTATAGAATTCTCACTCAAGGGCACTATAAATTATAATTATAAATGTATATATAAACATCAAAGACCTACCCAATCAGCAAAATAACATATTAACATGACCGTCAATATTATGACCTGACCGGACCCGAAACTAAAGATGTCATGTTTTATTATTGTACATATATGTATCTATGTATATAAAAATCGCTAAGAAAGGTCACTCATAAAGAAATTTTAGGACTACTAGGGGTTCCTTTTTGCAGGAGGGTCGTAGTTACTCACTAAGATGGCATTTTGCAAAATTCCCAAGGGATCGGCAATTACAGAATACGAGCATAGCCGCGGATAAAAGCTAGTCTATGTATAAATACAACAACCCTCTAGAATAATATAAACATTTTTAAGTAATCGTTTTGTTCTCAGGAATTCAACAAATCTTTCTTTCCCCTACTTTCCTCTTTCTTGAACAAAAAACAATTTACACCTGCTGAGCAAACACTTTTATTTTTCTTTGATGCTAAGCCTTTGAAACAGACATTTAATGGGAACAAGCTCGTTTTGTTTTATCGTTGTGTCCGTTTTATTATTTAGAGATATGCACATAAATATTCATAACTATGTACCTAAATTGGTCTATAAATATTGCTAGGAACTTCTATGTTTTTCTTCCAAAAATTTATTTCCATCGGAATAAATTTATAGTTAAGCTTTATATAACTGCCCAAATATAACATATCGAATAAAAGAAAAATTATTTATAGGCCAATGAAGATTTTGAAAACCTTTTTTCCACCATTTTGTTATATTTAGCAAATAGCGTTCTTAATGTTATTTTGGTGTTTTTTTAAGAATTATCAGATAAAAAAAATGAAAATGATGGACGAGAATTTTGGTGCCACATATAAAAATCTTTATACACCTTTTTAGTAATTATGTTAATTATGATCAGGCTAAAAATTGACATTAAACTTCTTTAGTATGCAAACGTATACCTAAGTTACCTATCCATACTAATATTATATTATAAATGCGAAAGTGTGTTTGTTTGATTATCCGTCTTCCAGATCAAAACGGTGCAACGGATTAGTGTGATTTTTTTATGTGGAGATAGTTGAAGGGTTGGGAAGTGACATTTGGGGTGGGGGTGGGGAAATAAAGAGAGACAACTTTTTGTCTCTCTCTATTTCCCCACCCCCTCTTATTTACGTGAGCGAAGCCTCGAGCAGAAGCTTGTATACTTTACGTCAACATATTCTTTTCGTACGAATAAATAAATTTATTTTCGTTATATTTCAAGGAAAATAAATTAAATTTAAAAGTCACAAAACAAAACATTGCATTATGAATTGCAAAATGCCTCAAGCACACATGACGTAAGTACTTATTGCCTTAATTTATGGTTATTTATTTATGTTTTGTTATTGTAAGAGTCTTAGAGCCGAATTCACCGACTTTCTAAACGACTGATTAACACTTAATCAGCTGATTTAATATATTTTCATGTTTATCACACGTTAATCAACGATTATGATCATACGATCGCTTGTTTAGATAAGCGTCGAGACTTGATCCTCCGTTTAGTAAATCACCTGATTAGATCAAGTCGGTGAACTCGGGCCTTAGTAGCATAGCATAGTTTAGTAATCTATACAAAGCCGACAACACTTTGCTCACTGTTAGATACTTATTGTTTTTTAATTAGCTTTTAGGTCTATTTAATGACTAATCAAGTTCTGTTAATTGTCTTTAAGGCCTACTTAGTAAAGGCCAAAACTTAGAAAGATCATCTCATTCTTCATTCTTCTCGTTTTACCTCTAGAACTTTTCCGTCAGTCGTATATCCACAACTGGAAAAAAATCCCATCTTTGTAGCGTCATGTGGCCAGAGAATTCAACCCCATCATCTACTGTCCTGAAATTTCTGTTACGTAGAATCTAAAGCCAGAATCCCAGGATTGGATTCCCTACATGCGATCACGTAACCCACTATTTTCAGCTGAGTTCCTACCTTGTTGTATAATTATAATTGTTCTTTCAAAATGATAAAAAGCAAATATTTTTCATTGCACAAGAATGAAAAAAAACATTGAGTATTGTATTAAAAAATTTAGAATTAAGTTAATAGTTTTAAAATATTTACCATCTATTTATATGTATTATTCGTTCAAGTGAACTCACTTATTGTGCACAAACGTTCAAATTCTGTTATTATTTCCACTTCATACCCGGTGCATAATTTATCATTACACGCACGTATCCAATTACATTTTTCACACTAAATTACTTGTACTTGCAACTCTGTAATTCACGCCCCGGTTATAATTACTAATCAATTAGTCACAAGCGATAGCAGAAATTTGTAATTGATTTTGGCGACTGTTTTTGTTTTCGGGAATACTTACAAGCTTACAGTATCAAGTATATATGTCTTACGGGGTAGACAGAGCTAAGTCTTGAAGATGGTAAACGCCTATGCTTAGCTGAAATATGGGCTTATTGGTATCATGATAATGAAATAATAACCCATCGCCAATGACAATAATTCTTAATTTAAACCCTTTCTCTTGGGTGACATTTACAATAAAGGAAACAGTTAAAATAACAAGTAATGAATTAATAATTTAAAACCCTCGACCCTGTATATTAAAATGCACACATCAAACTTATAACACCTCTCTTTTTACGTCAAGGTAAACATATCTAAGAACACTCTCGATTAAGTCATCTTTCTCACAAAAAAGAATTATCCAAATTTGTTCACCCGTTTGGGAGCTATGGTGCAGACAAGATACACACATGTTATGTACATATATAGATAAATAATTGACGGCCCCGTTGACGCAGTGGTAAAGTCCTTGCCTCTCAACCGAGTGGTCCTCGGCTTGAACCCCGATCAGGTCATGGTTGAAGATGACCGGAAAGAAATTTTCTGACACAGACACACACACACACATTTGAAACACCCCTCTTTTTGCGTGGGAGATTAAAAATAAACTTCAAATGCAAAGTATGTATTTGTCTAGATTCTGTACAAAAAAACTCAAACGTAAATGTAATTGTTCGTAGACTTGAATTAAGTACGAATTTGGATTCAAGATAAATTAACTTTGCTTAGGTAGAATTTTGTCTGAGCACTTTGTTCAAAAGTTATTGAAGAAAAGGGTAGTAAAAAAATACAAGTTAGTACAATTTAAACTTTATTTTATTTTTTATTGTTTCTTTTTTTTACAAAGTAAATTAAACAAAAATTGAAGTACAGAAGAAAACTATTAGTTTGAAGCTCGCCAAAATAATTTATAATGGTAGTAGGAACTGTAAGAAAAAAATTGATCTTCCATTAATTGAAATATATTTCGTTGCATGTTGAATTATACAACAGCAACAAGTTAAAAATTCTTAAAAAAATAAAATAAGCAATATATAATAGCAACGTGAGGCGGATACTAACTGCCACCTCCGATACTTCATGACGACCACGACAACTCTGTCAAGAGTGAAGTGGCTAAAAAGAAAAAGTTAAAGAGTTTTTAATTCTAATCTAGAGCCTTATAATTAGAGCTGTGGATTTTGTTGCAGTTTTCGCTATAATTTAAGTAATTTAATCTGTACAATTTTAATGCAAGTGTATGAATACATAATATATATTTAGAAAAAGTTGAATAAGCTTTTTTTTTTTCAAATATATTAATATAATATAATACTTACTGTTCCCATCAAATCATTCATCTCCTCTTGCGTGTAATCAGTAAATGCACCGATTCCAAATGTCGCGGTACTTTGGGCATTAGATTCATTAATTAGAGCTAAATTATGTTTAAAGGCTTCATAGTGTATTCTTTTGTCTTCTTCATCTTTGTATACCTTGTGGTAGTCTCTTATGAACTTTTCAAAGAGCATCGGAGCGTCTTTTAAATCGTAATACGGTTTATCTGGGACTGGCGCAGAATTAGCCAACGCGGCTATTAATAAAAGTATTAAATTTGTTATCGCACCCATATTTATGACTTTAGTGATGATTGTATCAACTATGCCTAACGACTGCACTTATATCGGTCAATAATCACCGTTTATATACTATACCTGAGTTGTTGTACTGTAAGTGAAATATTGATTGTGTGTGCGAGTTAGATTTAATGCCCGAGTTCTGTACAAACTATACATATTTTTTTAAACGACCAAACAGGCAGACTCTGTGTAAACTTTAAATCATCTTTTAATCATGTTCCTGTAACACAAGCTTTGGCTTAGCAAAGGGCTCCAGTACCTATTTTGTATATATTTATAATAAATAAATAAACAACTACTAAAAAAAAAATACCTACTATTGTTCCACTTCAAATGGGCTCATACATTAAAGAAACTTAATGTTTTTTTTCTATATGTGAGATTTTTGTAATCACTTTAACTACGCAGAGGTCTCCGTAGTTAAAAATAAGTTGATATCTGTAAACAAAGTTGATAAAATATTGATGTTACAAAGGTAGTTAAATGCGTTAACATGATATAGCTGGAATGATACTAATAAACTAAACCAACTAGAGAGCATTTTCCACATTTTTTTTTTTCATTTATATTGGGACAAATCACACAGATTGAGAGAAAGCCACAAAAAAATTCATGTTTGTGTTATAGGATACTAACTCAACGGTTTTTATAACAAATACATATTACATATAAACAGATAAACATCCAAGACCCAAGAAGGTCTATCACAAAAATGTCATTTTACATCATGACCTGATCATGCATCGAACCCCGGGGCCAGTAACGGTCAGGTACTTTAATCATTACAACACGGAGGTTGTCAAATTCCCCTTTTCCCTTTACTAGGTAGGAGATGAAAATAAATACTTAATGTATTAGCGAAATTGGTCCACATATTCTTTGGTCATGATTTTTATTAATCTTAAGTATACGTACATTTCACGAGCCCTAATAGAACTATTCTGTCTATCGAGCAAATAAATTATAGAAGAAACCATGGAATAAAAATCGATTAAGCTAACATTATTTTGCAGATTTGAATTCAAGTAATTTCACTATACATTTAATAAAATCGTAAAATTAAGCTATATATGTACATGGCAGATATTCAAGAAAAATACATACAGGGGCTCTTTTTAGGGTCTATAAACGCCAAAACTATTGTTTTTAGAATGTTTGTCTGTGTATGTTTGTACGCGCATCACGCAAAAACGACTGGATGGAATATGATACGGTTTACATTGTTGTATCGTAGAAGGTCTAACTTAAAATATACGTTACATCTTGATACGCTTAGAATCAGAGATATTGACAATAATAGTTACGCGCGGACGACGTCAGGGGCATAAACTAGTGCTTAATAAATACAAAATCAACCAGGAAATTGCTATCGAACAAAGTTGCTTTCAATTTATGAATAAGCACATTAGTTGATACAACGTCATCTTCGTAATAAAATTTATTTATATTTCAAACTTTCTTATTATATTTCTATATAAATAGAGAAGAAAGTTGTTAGTATATGTATGTATTTTTGATAATACAAATGTTCATGTGAATGTTGGAAAAAAATCCTATTACTAATTAATACTTCCATGGTCCTTGCCAGCTCCTTGCGCAAATAGTATAAATTAATCAAAGGAAATGCTTTCAAACAGGATATTTTCTACTATAGGCGATGGGCAAATTGGCCAATCAACCTGTCGTTATATATGTATACAAGTACCTATATATACATTTATACATCGCGTTGCTCTTTTTAGATCTTAAATTCATACTTATGACTTCGATATACCAATCCAACAAATTAAAATTTCAGCTATATGCCGAATTTATTGTGTACTGCTCTACCTTACGGTAATAGTGAACAAATTGCAATGACAAATTCATTGCAATTTGTCCGCTATAAATGGGTCATATTCTGTACAAACCGAGATCTATTCATTATCACATGAATTATATATACTTACCTAGTTTTTAATACGGAAAATACCACTGACTTCATCCTGTTTCTGTGTAGATATTGCTAATGTTTAAACGCATACTCATACAATGTTATTTTAATTACACTTTGATTACGATAAATACATTTAAATGTAATAAATAACATATAACGCCAAATCATAAATGAAGCTAGAATTATAGCAAGTTAGTTCGAGCCTCTAACAAACGTATTATACAGATATACGTCCAAATTTCAGGCTTTCCTTTAAAATAATATATTATAACCTGACCTGACCGGGGTTCGAACCCTGGTCCTCAGAGGCATAGACATTTATACAATTGCCTATCTTGTATACCTGGCTAGCTATTCCAAATTATTCAATGAAAACTGTTATTAATATATAGTAGGATACCTTTACGATAAAGGAAAGTATATTTTAATCGTTGTGTATATAATAGCATCACTAGCATTAATTAATGACTTAATTATCATTTATCTTTTTCAAGAGCGAGGCTCTTCTCAGTATTGTACCTTCCATATAACAATTGCTAACTGTGTCACTTCTTGATAAGAGACGAGACGCCCACTGTTTAATCTATGCATATAATTATAAAAAACGAAAAACACTTACTCACTCTCACATCTCAGAAACTGTAAGTGCTAGGGGTCTTAAATTTTACATAGGTGTTATGACTATTGCATACTTACTGGCTAAGACGGGACTACGCAAAAATTCTAATGGATTGAGAATTATAGGACGCGAGTGTAGTCGCGGGAAAAAGCTAGTTCTATCATATGATTCTGGTGTGATCTGGTTTTCCTCCTGACTAATTAATATTTTTTACATTGTAATTAATGTAAGTATTTTATACAATCGGTTTATACAATGGGATATAAAGTAGGTACAAGGTAACAGAAATAAAATAAACCGACTGTGCATTTTCTGTTTTAAGTATTTACATTTTAAAATGTACCTACCACTGGTGATATAATAAAAAGTCACTAAATAAATAAAATATATTTAATATTTATAAAAGCAGGTACATACATATAATTATTAATTTGAAATTATCTTGGAATACTTCAGCATTTATAATGAGGAATTATGTTCAATATATACTTAATATTTTGTACAATATTTTGGATATTTTGCCAAAGTAACGTTCTGACGACATTTTAATCCTTTCTCTGAAAAATAAAAAACATTTAATTAGGTACGTACGTTGTTTGTAAGCATGTACATATATAAACTCAATTAATGATTAAATTTATAGAAATAATTTACAACATGTACAAAAAGAAACTTCTCTCAACTTCAAGTCTTCTATCTACTCATATCTAAATAGGTAACTGACTAAATAAAAATTAAACATAAAACTGTTAATTGTAATACTATAGAAATAAAATTACTTTTTTCCTAAAAAATTGAATCTCATGACGTTATTATTAATATTTTTATATTATCTACTACCTATAATTTGATTCGCGATTTTGTATACTTTATTTGATGATAATAAGATGATAATCTATTAAACATTATTCAAAATTGACTTACCATCCTCCAAATCCAAACATATGTTTTCTCTCTTCGTCGGTGTAATCAGCGAATTTATTAATTCCAAATGTCGCGGACGGATTCTTAGCATTCAAATCATTTATTCTTTTCAAATTGTCTTTAAAAGCTTCATAATGGATCCTTTTGTCCTCGTCATCTTTGTAGACTCTGTTGTATTCTTTAATGAACTGCTCAAACAGGGCTGGGGCTTCCCCTATATCATAATACCTCTTCTCAGGTATTGCTGAAGCCATAGTTACTACGAATAATAGTGCAGCAGTTATTATTACACGCATTTTGGTAATTTAAGCGATAACTTATAGCGATACAAAGTTGTATTACAATGCCGAAGCGAAGAGACATCGCCTCCCGGTCAACAAGTTTATATATGGACTTGAATCGTCCGTCCTGCTCTAGCAGAAAAATAAATATTAAGCGTGTTACAACATTGCCAAATTACTTATTTAAATAAGATACGATGACGTAATTATTCGATAAAGTGAAAAAATATTATGTGTAAAAGGTTTTTATCGATAGATCTAAATTATTCAGTTAAAATATGCTCACGTACCTTTAATCAACAAAGCCAACAAGCACTATATTGCTACAACAACATTGCTAGTTTGTGCCACATTAACCCCAAATGTTCGTGCCACATACTAAAAAATCGTCAAATGCGTACCGAGGGTTCTGTTTTTACAAATTTACATAACTTTACGGTTCTATCCCTTGATCAGGTCAACAACCGCAAATTATTATTTTTTATTATACGTTATTAAAATATAGTATATTTATGTTTTTTGTTATGTAATAAGTTGTCTTTCTTTTCCATGAATACACATAATTGGAGAAATATTAAAAAAATATTTTTGGCGAAAAATAATAAAATATAGTCCAAAAACGAAAATTATGTGAAATTATTTCATCAGTAACAAAGTAGAACAAAACAGCAGACCATAGACCATCTCAGCAAAGACAAACTCGTCGCACACAGATAAAGAAAAACATTAGTCATTAGTCGCGTTCCAACTACTTCTGTCTACGCGGTATTTTGTTATAAAATACACCAGTATCTGTTATATGAAAAAAAAATTCTAAATGTAAACAACACAACTACTAACATACCAAATAATTTTTTTTTTTTAATTATTTCAATGCTACTAAAATTATACAAACGCGACGTAACGCAACAGATGTAGTCTTTGTGTATACATATTTTTACTTAAGTTTTTTATGTAAATATGTACATGAGTACTTAGATAGTTAGGAATCTTGAGATTATTGAATTCCCACATGTTTTTTTTTTTAATTTATGAATATACCTAGTACTTTTATAATATAATTATTAACATAATAAGTTTAGTCATTCATTTTCAGCACACAAAAACAGCAAAATACAATCTTTGCGTTAAAATATTCGAAGGCGCATTTCGAAGGTGTAGGTTAAATCACGTTAAATACAGTTATTTACGATAGTAATTTAAGTATGAAGCTTTTTATAGTTTACGCATGTAATGCAGACTAGTTCTTACTTTCTATATCTATATTTAAAATGTATTTAATAAAGATATAGAAAAATGTATACGAATGATATTTTCATTTATCTTATTTGACAAGCAAAATGCGCAGATAATTAATAGTTCGCATTTTTTTCACACTTATCTTTTCATTTTGTTATTTAAAAATAATATTATGACACATCTAGACACATATTTAAACCTATTCTTGTATCAAGGCTCGCACAATCACAATAAAACATGCATTTTAAATACGTTTATGTTGAACGTATTTCAAGTGAATCAAAAAAAAGGTTACTGACGAAAAAACATGTTTAAATTAAAATTATATATTTTTCTGGAACAAAGTATCGTTGATATATCCACTTACACATGAATTATTAATGAAATTACATTTAAAAAAAAAAACAAGATAGGTACTTACTTAAAATATTGTAAAGGCACTCCACTAACTTACTAACTTCTTAAAATTCTTAATAATAGCTTTTAAAATTACATAACAGAGAACGCGACAGTTTCTAAACGTAGGTAAATAATATATACGTATTACCTAGGTATATGAATAATTCAATCATTAAATGTAAAATTTGGTTACCTTGGGGTTAGATATGTAATTATATTTGGTTATGTGTTGGTTATTGTTATGGTAAAAATGGCTACCGCTCCCCTTTCAGACTGTTACAAGATCGTATCAGGTTATTTTTGCGATTATACTTTGTTCGGTTTAATTAAAAGTTTAAACATAATGGAGTCGTGTTGTTGAGAATAATAAACATCTTTACTTTCGGTTAATTATCTTTCCAAGCGGAAAATAACTTTAAAGATATCAGGAATATAGCTACTCGACAAGAAAAGTTATAATCAGTTTGTAACAACTTTGTGAGACAAAATCTATTTTAATTATTAACATACTTATAGACAATTTAAAGCAGATTAATTTTGTTTGGCCAGTGGTATGGGCCTACTGCATGCTTTTTTAGCCTGCAGCATGAATGGGCTGGCTCGTCCGGGGCAGTACCACACTCACACAGAAGACCGACGTCTGAATGGCGGCTGCTGGTTTGCCTCCCTTCTTCATAAAAAATTGACCTATTGAAATTGATCTTTTATAAATAAGGAAGTGTTTGTTTGTATGTCTTGCAGTGAAAACTGCGCAACGAATTAATGTAATTTTTTTACGTGGAGGTCATTGTTTGAAATGATCTGATGTGGAGATACTTAGATAGGCTACTTTTTTAAAGCTAGTATTTATATAATATAAACTATAAAATTCTATTTTAGCATGCCAGTAAGTAAGTAGACCATGCAAGTTGCCTTTTTTATTTTCCGGTCTTCGATAACGATAAAGTACAAGATTCACAGTTCCGACCAAAAACAAACAAAAAACGTCCTCACTTCAATAAAGATGACAACCACTAGAATTATTTCAACAAAGTTCCATTTACCAGAATCGTGTATTAGAAAATAAGTTAATGTGTGCAAGTTGAAACGATGTCAAACTAACGAGACTAACTGAAGTCTGCTCATTTAAAAGCGATGAGCAGTCTTT
>JADGIL010025841.1:9538-29102 GCA_020352625.1 Cactoblastis cactorum | reverse complement strand
GACAGACAGACAGACAGACAGACAAAAATTCTAAAAAAAATCGTTTTGGTATTGGAAACGGGTAAATACTACTATGCAATTTGAAAAACGCAATTATTTTGAAATTACAGACAGACACTCCAATTTTATTTATTTGTGTGATTTACAAGTAGTAAGTATCAGTCTAAAAAAAAGTTAGTCTGCTGATGACCAACATGAGTGAGATTATACTGAATGTTTTCAGAGAATTACATCATGGGCTAAATCGTAAAGGCCTATCCACACAAAATATGCCGGCACTTGTAAGTGTCAGATTAATCAAAATAGTAAAAATTTATCAAAATTATTAATTATTTAAATTTGAACTTATAACAAACGAATATTTGACGACCTCCAGTGGTGTAATGTTTAACGTTCTTGATTGTTGCTTAGGAGGTCCCGGGTTCGATCCCTAAATCCCCATACAAATGCTAGGGCCCTTAAAATATACATGGCCGTTTTTTTTAAGGACGTTGGTGCTTACTAAGACGAGATTATGCAAAATTCCCACGGGATCGAGAATAATTGGATGCGAATAAAGGTTTGTGCTATATGATGACAAGGCCAGTTCATTAAAATTGTTTTGTGGCAGTTAACTATGTGCAGATATGCTTACATAATTACAACAAGTGAAGATTACTAAGAAACATGCAAAAAGTTTATCGGATCAATCATACCAAATAAAATATTTTAGAAGCGAGATATGCGAGCTTCCAATATCCCACAAACAGTAGCTTTATGTTATATACGTTACAGAAAATCTATGAAACTGACACATTTGGGTTTCAACATAGTAATTAAAATTATGTGTACTTATAGATTTTTTTCGTTTGAAAATTTACAAAACACGAAAATTATGCATGTTAACAAAATATTACCATAGATTTTTTTTTCCTATTTCAGTTCCTCTTAAGATATTTTCATCAGTGTTAAGTTTTAATTAGATATTAAGATTAATTGCAATCGTTATTTCTCAATCGTTTATCAAAACTGTAATAATTTCGCGCGTATCACTATCACCCATGTTGTTCTTTCTTGACATTGACATTCTGTTACCAGTTTTGTCATTGTCAAAAATCTAAACGAAATAAAAACTAAATCAAAAAGAACCAAGTCATTAAATTCATCATCTAACGCTAAACCTGTTGTAATGAATGAATGAATGTGTATTACTATTATTAATCAACAAACCTATAACATACCTGTAGGCGACGTGCATTTTGTAACAATAAATTTAGTTTTTTTCTTTTATACAAAATACCCTGACCTTTTTTGTATTTTAAGGGTTGAATTCTAAAAAACCCTTTTATGTATAAGCAATATGTGGTAAAATCACACTTCTATACAAATATCAACTTCATAGCTATTTTGGTCTCAGTTTTGTGACGATGAATTTGCAGACTTGGTTCTTTTCGACGGTTTTTTAACACTAAAGAAACAAAATTTGGAAAAATCTTGTGATACAGCGAAAGTACATATTTAGCTAGTTTGTATCAAACAGTTGTCTAGTTTTTCCCTCTTTTAGTCTTCTAGGTATGTTTCCAAGTTACACTTTCAATTAACATATGTTTATGTTTTTTATAGAAACTTAACAAAAATATATTCAATACAATTAAATTAATCACGCCATCTACGGCCAATTTTGTCAATACACAAAGTAAATCAATAGACGGCGCTTTAACCATTGTAACTTATTTAGTGACATTTCCACTAGATGGCGTTCTCCGACATCGCAATCGCAATTCAGGTGTTTACCACAGAAAAAGTTTTACCCATTAGTAAAACCTTACTACTACTCAAAATACAAGTAGTATTTTCAGTAGTAGTAAGTTAACTTTCTCAAAATAATATTTTTATTCCAATAACCACAATGGATACTTATTAAAAAAAATATTTAAAAAAAAATGGTGCCTGAACTAGGATCTTTTACATTCTAGCTTAGGCACCATTTTTTTATTCTGTGTTTCAGGCGTCAAAATGTAAACAAAACAATAATAAGGCCGCGCTCACTTCGGCTACGTTTTCGTACGAATTTCGCTCGTACACGTACAAAAACACACGAACAATCTCAACCCTCAAAGAACTATTATGGGATTTTATTATTACTAGTGTTAATATAACATTTTCCATCATGACTTGACCGGGAATGAAACCTAAGTCATTTCGTGTCACAAGCATGGTTTTTGTCACCTTACCAAGGCCGTCAACTAGCAAGCGTATGTTCTCAAGGAAACCGGTTACCGCGACATGACCCCTGGATGTACACCTGAGTCGACCCCAACTCGAGATGATATTAATGTAAATTAATACAAATGTATGTGAGAAATCTGTTTGACCAAATGACCGTTGCCCTCTAATTTTGATTCGCATTCTTAATTTGAACGTCTACGTATCTGTGCGTGTCTTGACCAGAGATTCTAATCTAGTTTTTTTTTTAATTCTACGGCTGGATATGTGTTTAGTTGTGTAAAGTGTTTCAGGATTTTTTTATTTGGTAAGTTTAATATTATAATTTTTGTTAAAATGTTAGTCTTTACGTGATTGGAGCATTACCAGAAAACTGTTTCTTTTTCGTTTATTTGTGGGGTGATAAATTATTTATCTATTAATCTTTCTTTTTATAAATTTTAAAACTTGGGTACCTAGTTATAAGTATGTCTGTTAATACGATATGAAATCATATAAAAAAAATAGAGAAGTAATACCAAAAAATAATTTCAAGTAGGCACATATGCACCTAATGTAGGTACCTATTTTATTTGAGAAACATCCAACTACAAACTAAGAACTACAGCGACTGAAATTATTGGATATATTGACGAGGTAAAACTGCCGCAGGACAACAAACACAACACGAGCATAGACAAGTCAAACGAACAGAGAAATCATGAATTCATTCCACTCCACCTACCTTCTCATTTGCAGCCCGCAGCAAGGCGCCTATGTGGTATATTTTCGAATTTTATGCCTACACAAGCCCTATACATGTAGTTTTTGCACGTACGCATATCCATTATATCCTGAACCGTCACAGCACCATTTTCTGTACTACGCCATCTGTCACCAGAGGTCAAAATCAGCTGGTTAGTTTGTGTAGTGAGGGTGAGAATTTGAGATATAGTGAGGGAGACCCGCCCCCGCCGCGTCATCGCGCTGACTATTGCGCCTGTGTTAGAGAACATTTAAAATGCCACCCCTTGACGATCAACGCCGCCATTTTAGTTTTTTCTAGAATTTTCTTTTTTTTTTAAACTATTTATAATTGGAACGTTCGTTACAGAGGAATTAATACAACCGTGGTATTTTAAAATTCATTTTATTTCATTTTTTATTATTTGTTAAATTAACTGATACGCTTACATAAAGTGCGTCTTTTTTGTTTGATGACTATGTAAATAGTATGTAGAAAATACAGGTTTCCTTTTTTACCACTGAGAAGTCCTACCAGAAGCGCAACAAATTGAAAAATTATATTTATAGCTGTTTTCATTAATATCTACAGCATTTTGTAATTAATTTCATTAACAAAATGAGCTTAAATGTAAATAAATATATCACAAATAAAAAATAAAAAGAAATTAAGTTTATACTTCGATACAAATCAAAAACGGGCCTTTAGAATTGCAAATTCATAATATTTTTTCTCAATTCACGGCTTAATTAATTACTTAATGGGTATGTGAAAATAAACACTAAGTAAAATAAACTGAGTTGATCATACTCTAATACTTTTGAGACAATGTTTGCCGTTATTAAATTATCTATATACTTGGGAGAAGTTAAGTTTACTTACTTACTACATATTATACTTGTTACTATACTTACTTACCACTTCCAAAACGCAAATGGCCAATATACGGCGCAACAAAGTGTATTGATGTCAACATTTCTTAATTGACACTATAAAATCGGATAATCCGTTTAGATAGCCCTAAACAAATAAACAGACAAAAAACAAACATTTATTTGGTAACACGTTTCCAACGTGTTAGTAAAAATTACATACAATTAAAACATTGAAAATTTTTGAAATTGAAAAGAGATAGACAGCCATTTTGTTTAATTCTGTCAAATTATTGATTGAATGAAAAAAAATATCCTCTGACGTTTTAGTTTTTAAATAAAGATTTTAATTTTGAAATATGTATAAGTATCAACATTTTATTCGTCTAATACACAAGCTAGTAATTAAAAGCAAAAAAAGTACGAGGATAGTCAATAAAAAATACTAGGTAAGTAAACACAGCTAGATATTGCCGCATAAAACCACACATTACGCAACATAGGAACGAGTATGGAACAGTTGCGATTTTTGGAACAGTTCTCAATATATCACGTACGTCGGTCGCAGTGTCGTGCCACGCACACAGCGCCGCCTCATCGCCAAGTGGGGGTAAGGTCGGACAAAAAGAAAAAAAATAGTTTTTTTTTTATTGAGCTACTGATAGGTTTTATATCAAATTTCGATTAGCTCTTGAACCCTTTAAGACCTCAATTCTAGTCGCTTTTACGTGTCTTCGTTTTGTTCAACAAGCTATTTTAACACTACCTATATAAATAAAGTATTTGTATTTTTGTTTCTAAGAATAAAATCAAAGACTACTGGACAGATTTTGATAATATAAACAAGATCCTGTGGAATAAATAAATAAATATTTAGAGACAAATCACCAGGGGCGACGCAAGGTTTAGAAAAAAATGCAATGAAAAAAAGACAAGTAAGTTTCGCAAGACCCTATGATTGTGTAAGTAGAAGGATATATAAATAAGATGCGCTTAAAATTGCCGAAGGATTCTCTTAGTAATACATTTTATTAAATACCTTTTTGTACCCCTGCACCGCAAAGCCGTGGGTGGTGACCTCATCGCCCACGCCTTACGCCGCCTCTGCAAATCACACAGATTCAGTTAGACCCAAAGTAAGTTAGAGACTTGTGTCATGGTCTTACTATTTCAACAATACAACGAAGTATATTTCTAAACATATATAAAACGACTGTTTTCCATCATGACCTGACCTGGAATCGACCCCGGGACCTCATGCATAGCGATTAGTCATATTAACCAGTAATTCTTAGTGACTAGTGTTCATAAAAAATACTTAAATCACGTATTTCTACTTTATGACTGATTGAAATCAGAAGTCAGTTCCTGTTATATTCTTTAGCAGTTTGTTTCTTATGGTTGACATTATGAAGGTCGGTCAAAACTGTTGTAGCACTTGTACTGGGTTGTTGACGATTTACCATCAATGCAACAACACCGTTAATGTTCGATCGTTAAACGGTTGAAAAACCAGTCTAATTTTCGACTAGTTTACTAGTTTTTCGACTAGTTTAGTGAACTTAGTGTTTCGGTCGCTTTCGTATAGACAGTTGATAGACGAGACGAATGGTTTTATCGAGTGACATGCGGCCGAGTCGCGATGGTCGCGAGTGCGAGCTGTTTACGCCGTCAACCAGTTTGAGCATAAACCTCTGATTAGTTTATCCGTTCGCGGAGAAAGAGTAAAAAATACACAGTTCATTCATTCAACGCTCATCTCTACCACGTACTATTATGTGACACACTGTCTTATATATATTTTTTAAAACTAGCTATATGCCCCACTGCTGGGCAAAGGCCTCCCCTCTCCGCTTTCACAATTCCCATTTATAGCAGCTTGCTGCCAATCCGTAATCGTCTCTTTGATGTCATCGCACCATCTTTGGCCTGCCACTTGATAATAAAAAAAATACAGATAAAAACAAACATGCCAACAGTACCCCCCACCGGGTATTTTCCGAAGTGTGGGGCGGTTATTAGTTCCGAGCGACGGGATAGGTTTTCACAATTTTGAGCTGCACTCACAATACGATGTCATTTTCTATGATTAATAGTGGCGCGTCACTGTGAGCCCGCGGTGGCTCTATCAATGATGTTATAATAGAGATCGTTTTGGCAAATGACAGCTTTTTTTAATATTTCTCTAGTACCATATATTGCTAACAAGTGGGGCTATTTTTTCCGTAGATCAATAAAATAGTGATGTGTTTTAGAAGTAAAAAGTTATCTTGGCTGGAACGTTACAGAGTGGACGGGATGTCGAACAAATGCTTACTTACTTACTTCAGACTAGCTCTATTATTTGTATAGAAAAGGACGTAAATCTTTCGTAGTTTTAAAATATGTAGAGTTATACAAAATCACAAGAAAGAAAGAAAGAAAGAAAGACAGATAAAAATAAAGATAACCTCTGAAAATAAGGCATTTTGTTGCATTTTAAATAAGTTCATACTTATATTACAGATTATAACATAGTTGATTTTTTTAATGATTCCTTCCTTCTATAAGAAGAAAATATCATTGAGATTCTGCAGCTATTTTGTAATTTGCTTTGCCCAGGTGCATAAAAAATGAAATTATTATATATTTTAAGTCCTGATTGGCAAGATTGACTTACCAAGTGACTAATATCTACAGTGTTACTTTGACTTAGTTCGGCAAATACATACTTAAAATACACCCAGAAACTATATTAGTATCCATAAATACATATCCACTTAGGTGGTCCCGAATTCGATACACAGCTTGGTCATAATCTTTTATCCTGAGTCTTCGATTTTTATATAAACTTATATATACATACATATGTATATATGTTTAAGTAGAAAGTATCGTTTGTAAAAAAAATATTATCCTTATGTCAGTAGTATTCAATAACACTAGTCTCTACTTAAATTTGCATCAAATAGATATATTTAAACACGCCCTAATATTTTCTACCAAAAAGACCTTATAAAAACTTTAACTTTCATAAATAAGTACATATGCGTTTCTACCTTCTTAAATAACAAAGATAAAAGAAAGTTAGTAGAGTACATACTAATTATCGGTATGACGATTGTAAAAAATTGTTCATATGAATTTTAATAAAACGTTGCAGCAAATAATTGTATATCATTTGACCTTTTCCAATCCAAATCATTAATCCGTTATTAACACTCATTTATTTATACAAATAACCATTTAATAACACTGTGTTATCGATGATTATCGAACAAATTCGGGAAACGTACTAAAAAGGTGGGTAGGCCTAAAAACCAGCCATCATTTCGCCCTCCCCCCTCCTCCCTATGGACTCCCCCTTCCTCCCAAACTATCCCCCGTCGACTCTTGACGACCGCGCCGCTAGAATTTTAATGTTTCCACTTAATTGAATATTTTTGAATTATATTGGTTTTTGAATATAATTTTGGGGAAATCTGATATTGGCTAGTGATTTTTAATATTGTGTGAAATACATTTGTATTAAATACGCCGTAATGTACTTATATTAAATACGCCGTTTTATATTTATTTATTTCAATCTTACATGCACACAGAATATTTCCAAAACACAGGCAAGGTCAATGGTAAATATAATATTTTATCAACAATTATAACAAACGTATATATATGTATATAACATTTTATTTATGGTTTAAAACATACAATAATTTATTTTAAAAAAACACACACACGAACGATGTGACCATTATTTTTGAAAAAAAAGTGGCGAAACAAACTTTTTTGCTGTATTTTCTTCAGAGACATCAAGTTCCAAAATGTACCATAAACTATAAGTATACTAGGTGGAAAAACATACATGTAGTGTCATATTATAAATTGTATTCAATTAAATACATTAAATATCAAATAGAATATATAATACACAAAAAAAACAAAACAAAAATTAATTAATTTTGGTAGTGTTATGGAGCCTGCCGGCTCGTCTGGGGAAGTACCACAATCCCACAGAAGACCGACGCCTGAATGGTGGCTATCAGCCGCCACGCTCCGTCCGGTGAGTGGGAGAGCCGGAGGCCCAACTTCCCCGGGGTTTTTTTTTATAGGCCGGCAACGCTTCTGTAACCCCGCGGGTGTTGCAGTTGTCTATGAACGGCGGTGATCACTTAACCCGCCTGCTCGTTTGCCTCCCTCTTATATGAAAAAACAAATAAATTAACAATTCTATTGCTGGGAGAACTCCGTGCTAGGCTCGGGCCATGCATTTCATCATTAAGATTGTCAATCCTTGTATAAGTATTATTACGTTCTTACATTGTCCATCTATAATTGTGTTCCGATGCATGTCCTGGACGCCAAATCATTGTTATTTTTCCATATACAATAAATACACAAATCTATGTATAATTACAGTAACAATGTTCTTACTCAAAATTAATTAAATTCTTACCATATAGTTATCATACTTTAATTATGGGAACAATATTCCAGATAAAACAAATCACTACTTCAACTCTCTTATTTGTTTAATTAGCAGATAATTTTCCCCTAAATTTCAGATAAATAGCATCTATCAATCAATTTATTTATTTGTCAAACATAGGTACAATGATATA
This sequence comes from Cactoblastis cactorum, assembly GCA_020352625.1. NCBI lineage: Eukaryota > Metazoa > Arthropoda > Insecta > Lepidoptera > Pyralidae > Cactoblastis > Cactoblastis cactorum. The sequence continues at coordinate 20,700 of JADGIL010025841.1, read as the reverse complement.
GATGGTACATACTTAATTAAGTTCGCTATGTCTTGCTGTTTAAAGCATACAAATATTAAAAGTTTATGCATTACAATTATAATTAAATATCAATATAATAACATTAAAAAAAAAGTATATGAATTGTATCCGTACTTTCAATTTTGAAGTGATATAAATAAAATAGTTTTGGCTTACAATCACGTCTTGTTACCATCACGAAGGATACGTAATGTAGAAAAATATAATACCTACCTATTTTTTATAATACCTACCACAGGAAAATAAATTAATTCAGATCTTATCTTTTACTTCTAGATTAACTCAGAATTAAACTATTATTAACATTTACAAATAAGCAAACAGCCGTTAAGTACTTCTTAAACACAAAGTACTACGTTATTTCAACATACCCATATGAAATACACTAATTATTATCTCCATACAACCCAATATCCTCAGGATTTGTTGTCTAACAGCTAAATTAATTTCCCAATCATAAATAATATTCAGTTCTAGCTAACAATATTATCTTAGCAAATTGATGCCGGCCGGTCGGCGGGGAGGGACAAGCTATCTCCAAATTTTACAATTTTGCGCGCCAGTGTTTAGCACTGTTTATGAGGGGGTGTGAAGGGGGTGAGTGGGAGGGGTTATAGTGCCGAAAGGGGGAAAGGATAAGGAGAAACTGACCGAAACCCCCGACACTTAGATATATTTGTACGTTGGGGACCCTCAAAGATACGGATCAGTGTGTGCGTGCGTTTAGAAAACGTGAAATAATAAGGGTACAGTTTGCATGTAGTGTGTAGTGTGCAATAGTGGGGTGAATATGTAATGCGAGTTGATAATAAATCTTAGAATGAAATAACGGTTTTCGGAGATTAGAATACTGTTTGATGTTGGAAATTTTGTGCGCTATACTTGCTTGATTGGAATATCTCTTTAGACATATTAAAATACTTAGCATGTATTAAATGGCAGAACTTTATTATTTGTGTAGAATATATAAATACGGTAATTATTGTATTAATTATCTAATCCAATTACTTTCTTTGATCCTATTAGAATTCGTTACTAAAATATCTTTCAAATAAGTGTTGTAGAAATAGAGGATTGAGTGATCAAATCGGTATTCTCTTAACATTTCATCTAATTGAATATGAGGACACAATCGTTTATAGTTTATAATTAAAAATAAACAAGCCGGCTCGTGCGGGGAAGTACACTCCCACAGAAGACCGACGCCTGAATGGCGACTATCAGCCCGTCCGATGAGTGGAAGAGTCGGAGGCCCAACTACCCCGCCATCTCCATTTGGGGAGGGCGGAAGGTTTTTATAGGCCGGCAACGCTTCTGTGACCCCCTGGGTGTTGCAATTGTTTATGGGCGGCGGTGATCACTTAACATCGTGTGACCCGCCTGCTCGTTTGCCCCCCTCTGACATTTAAAAAAAACCACCTTCAACCCTACAAATAATCAGATAACTATTAGATGTTTCTTAAGTTTACGCGAATATTAGACATTGAAATGAAACAAATTTAACGGATTTTATCGCGGTTTATCACTAGCACTACACACAAAGGAATTTTATACTGTTTTAAGTTCTCTATGTGTAACTATTTATTGAGCTCCGACGTTTCGGATACCTTTCAGCATCCATCTTCACGGAAGACTGATGAACTTAAAACAGTATAAAATTCCTTTGTGTGTAGTGCTAGTGATTAAACCACGATAAAATCCGTTAAATTTGTTTCATTTCAATAACTATTAGATGTTTTGGCTCTTATCAAAAACAGCGTGTAAATCACTTAATCATTACTATCGGGGCAGACAGAGCCAACCCCGTAAAGGATTATAAACGAAATATTGCCGGACCAATACGTCATCGGAACCTTCAAGAAAAAAGCGTACAAATCTCTCAAAGACCGACAACGGTTCTGTAACACTGTGATCAGGGTGTTGCAGATGACTATGAGCGGCGGTGATCACGTGACTTGCTTGTTCGTTTGCCTCCCTCTTTCATAAAAAAATATACTATATCTGTATCTAAAAGGTCATTCAAAGATCTAGATAGCACAAAGCTGTAATAAAACTGAGCAAAAGGCATTCCTTTGTCAAAAGCGCGTTGTGTACGTAGATCGAATGTGTTTATCCCAACGTTCAGTACGGTCGTCGGCCATTCGTCGCGACAGCCCGATTTAATATTCTATTTTACTCGGCGATAAGATTAAAGTATGTAATTTCTTTTGGCCTGAATGAGCGAGCCGTTTTGTAGAGCGGAATGTAGGGCTGCGAATTTGTGTTGTTTTTTCGTAAAATATTAGTTAATATTTTGAGATATTATCTATACATATAATAAAATTGTAACAGATCTATGTCTTGTACTTGGGAGATATTTAAGAATAAAATATATAGGGGCTCTTTATAGAGCTTATAGATGCCAAAACTATTGTTTGTAGAATTTTTGTATGCACATCACACAAAAACTACTGAATAGATCTGGATGAAATTTGGCACAGCGATGGACTGCGATTTAGAATAAAAGATAGGCTACTTTTTATCCCGAAAAAATGTACGGTTCCCGAGGGATATAATTATTCGTAAAATGTACGCGGACAAAGTCGCGGGCATTAGCTACTTACATTATATTACTAGATATATGAAGTTCGAAGAATGCCGATCGTCTGGACGAATAGCGATCAACCACCGTGCGTTTTAAAAGAAACTTTATACCACGTACGACCACACTGTGGAACGAACTGCCTGCAGCGGTATTTCCAGACCGATACGACATCGGAACCTTCAAGAAAAGTGCGTACAAATCCCTTATAGGCCGGCAACGCTCCTGTGACCCCCCCGGGTGTTGCGGGTGTCTATGGGCGGCGGTGATTACTTAACATCACGTGACCCGCCTGCTCGCTTGCCTCCCTCTGCCATAAAAATAATACACAAATAATTTTTGTGAACTTACAAATAACGCTTTGAACCAAAATCAAACTCTTTATAATATAAAATATAGATTATAAACACTTCGTGAACAAAATGGCAGCCCTGGCGTATAAGAAGCCCCTCCCGGCCGCAGACCTATAATAAAACCCTCCCCCTCCCGCCCCCACAAGAAGACGGAATATTGGACAATTTTCGGGGCGTCGTGACTCGCCTCGCAATTTACATCCTCTTTTCATTGCGTGGGTTTATGTTCTTGCTGTATCCAAGTAACAATTTTGTCAATTAATGTTTCGGTTGTATTATATTTTCAAAGTGTATTTTATGTTCTTTTCTCCCATTGAATGTAGTGGTATGGAGCCACTACTTCTAGTGGTGTGGAGCCTGCTGCTTGCTTTGTTAGTCTGCAGCACGAATGGCCCGGCTCGTCCGGGGAAGTACCACACTCCCACAGAAGACCGACGCCTGAATGGCGGCTATCAGTGTGGGAGAGCTGGAGGTATTTTATAGGCCGGCGACGCTTCTGTAACCCCGCGGGTGTTGCAGTTGTCTATGGGCGCCGATGATCACTTAATATCTCCGTGACCCGCCTGCTCGTTTGCCTCCCTCTGGCATAAAAAATAAAATTGTGCTTTAGAAGTGATAGTAAAATTATATACGAGGAATTCATTGACGTCAATCGAATTTTAACTTGTTGAATTTATTATAGTACTTAAGTTTAGTGTTTGACGATGAAAACTGCTATAACCTAATCTATTTGAATAAAAATATAACGTGAAGTTTTACTTGAAAAAAATTAAGAACAGCGTTATAAGTATAGAGATTTTGAAACTAAGTTAGTTTTCCTTTTAAGTCTATTGTTCGGGTTTGCGCCCAAACGTAGTAGATTACCAGTAATATTAATGTTTATGGAGAAATAATGGTATGAATGGTTAATTAAGAGACGATCAGTCACACACACAAATGGTTACTAAAATATTTAATGTACTTCAATTATCACTAAGATATACAAAATATAATGTCTTGGTAAAATGGTTANNCTGTTCGATTGCGTAGGTTCGAACATCTATCTAGATCACATAATAATTGTAGATATTTAAAGTCCAACGTAATAAAATAAAATCAGTAACCTTTGTTTTTTCACGTGACATAAAACCAGTAAAATAAAATAATAGTTAAAAGCATAAATAAATATTCAGCATTTTAGAGAGACTGAAGAGAATTAGGTAACAACTTATTAACGTTATTTATTTAAGCTAACCTAACATTAATTAGCTGTTTGCCACAAACTTTCTGTATTCCGATGAGAATAGACCTGTTGTAATGTTTAAACGTGTCACAAGACTTGAATGTGACATTACTTATTTTTTTAAGTTAGTAATAATTCTATTGTCATTTGTTTTAAAATTCTTATACTAATAAATGCTCTCCGGTGCTTTATTCCAATGAGAATCCTGGGATAAAATGTATTATATGTGTATTCTAGAATTTTCTAGAATGTATATTTTAGAAATTATGTAGCGTATTTTAGGTAACGTAGCCAAATTGCTACACATTCGTAGCCTCTCGTAGGCAGTTCGTAGCGTATCGTAGTCTCGTGGTAAACCAAACTATTTTAATATTATATTATAATTTATAAAACAATATTTTTATTTTTATTTGTAGCCAATAAACTCAAAAATTACTGGACAAAGTTTGATGGAATTTGGTATTGGTACTACTTATACGATACTATAGACGACCGTGAAGGGCTGAATGGAAGTTTAATTGTTGGTCTGAAAAATTGTTTTTACCTCTATGACACTGAGGGCTATAATTATATATATTTACATGTATATACATACAACATAAAACAATATTAAGCTTTGTTCGCGGCATTGTTCGTCAAACAGCTATAAACCTATAATATCAAAACCATTGTTGTAATTTCCATTAGTTAATGATCTTAAAACTACGAAAAAGTCCACAAAAGTCTTCAATACATCCCTAAAACTCTTCTTCAACCTCCAAAATTGTCGATATTATGTTAATTTTATAATAAAACATAGTAAATTCTAAATATACCGTCTATTTCGAAACAATAAGTATTGTATTGTAGGTAATGGGATGGACAAAGCTATAGAGCGAGTAGGACATACAATTACATTACGTACTTTAGTCTTAAAGACAATAGCGAACCAATGGAAGGCGGCACAATGCTTCGAAGATGAATAGCAAACATAATTAAATAGTGATAGTTCTGTCCCTGTCTAAATAGTGGTAAAGAAAGAGATAGCGGTTATCAGTTCAGGATTGTATTTTTGATGAAAAGGCGAACTGTGTTGGTTTCTGTTTGTTTTATAATAAACATATTGTTAGGACAAGTCTCTTGTATTTGGTGATAGCAAAGGTGCAAGTTATGATTATAAAATGATTGTAATTATGGACATTACTTTTTATACAATTAAGAAAGCATACAGGCATACGACCTGACTAATGGCATGAGATTCGTGCAGCCTATAGACTCCTGCAACACCGTGAGTGACATTGTCACGTCTTGCTGACTCAGAAATAATCATTTGATGCCCTTTTTGAAGAATTCCATGCCATGTCCATGTCTTTAGGGCATGTTATGTCATGTCTTCTACAGCTGCGGGAACTTCGGTTTTGTCAAAGCGCACACTTTGAACTCGAAGGTGTGAGTGCCTTGAAGGTGTGAGGATGAACACCCTGTCGGTGGCCAGAGGTGTGATAAAAACAATATATTTACTTTTGTTTATTTTAACAAATAAATTAAATATAGTAGAATAAAAAAAAGTAGTATTGACATGCATTTAATATACTATATTAAAACCTAAACACATATTAATTGTATACAGTGTACTACAAAAAATGCTTCTGTCGGGATAGCGTAAGTTTGCTTAAGAGCTTCAAATTCTACACATATACTTACCTCTAATAAAACTGTTACTGTACTAAGTATGTCTGTAAATAAAATATATTAAAGAGAAAACATTATGAGAAGTCTTTATACAAGGGCCAACACAACCCAACACGATATTTTTTTAGGATATTTGTCTGTCTTTCTGTATGTTTGAACGCGCATCACACAAAAGCTCCAGTATGAAATTTGGTGCAGTAGTAGTAGTAGTATCGTAGAAGGTCTAAATTAAAATATAGCGTAGCTCTCATTTTTGTACGCTGATTAGAACCCAACATATTGATAATAGTAGTTACGCGGACGACGTCGCAGGCATAAGTTAGTAGGACATAAAAATTAAAATATCGGATGTATTTATATATAAACCTACATAATAGTTATCAGATCAACCGTACCCAAACAGAGGAGTACATAATCCCGCATAATAACTGACGAAACACGACAAACGTTAACCCTATATAATCTTTTCCACCCTCGAATTTTCTTTCAACCCCCCGGGTGGAGGCAAGACCCTACTTAAGATCGATGGAGGGGTCCAGATTACTACGCGATAAGGGTGGAAGGGTACATCCTGAATTAAGGCCCTTTGTCGAGAACCCTCGAAGTTCGGGCGTTGTTTTGACGTATTTTATAATTAATTTGGTAGTTTGGACCTTAGTTTAATTTTGAATTTTGTACATGTTTGCCTCGTAATTATGAAGAGAATGAGTTTTAGCGATTCAAGGCCGGTTTGTATCGTTGATATTTTTCTAATTAATGACTATTGTTAATTAATAAGTCAATATAAAATACATTGTCTCATGTTAATTATATGTAAGAGTTTAAAACACTACAGATGTAGTATCACTTTTTCCTACCCCCTTTGCTTGCAGACTTTGGCCGCCGAGTTTTTTAAGAGTCTCTTAAAGGACTCCATGAGCTACACTAGCGCCGCCATCAGCTAAAACATCATTACTCACTGAAATCATCAAACATCATTACTATTAAATTAAGAATTGAACTTGTAGTTACAGATAGCAAATGTGCTAAAAACGGACACTTTATGTACACAACGGATATTGATGCGATTTTTTTTAAATAAATATGGTGATTCACCCTTTTTCAGCTTTTTAAACCCATGAGAAGCCTGGGCGGGACACTAGTAACTTATAATTCGTTTATTGTGAGCTAAGTCATCAAAATTTCTACGTAAAAGGCAAACGACCAAAATAATTAAATTGAAAACTTGGTAGACGGTATTTGTGACTAAAATATACTATTGTTTGCTTTTACAACTAAAATTAGTTCTCTCCCTTTTACGAGTAATGAAATTAGACCTCCCCAGACGGACATAAATGCACCAATTTATTCAACAAAGTCATTGTTTTATTAATTAAAATCTTATATTAAGTCCCCTGGGAGTTATATTGTTTTAAATTTGATTATTGAACAGTTCTTATGCTTAGACTAGCTGTGCCCGCAACTTCGCTTGCGTGTGGTTTGAAATAAGATTTTTTTTATTTTACACTAGCTAATGCCTGCGACTTCGTCCGTTCAATGGATACTATAATATCTTGTCAGCCCCTTTCCTGGCTACAATAAATTATATTCCTCAGGAACCGCATATTTTTCCGGGATGAAAAGTAGCTAATCTTTTAATCTAGGTCATCATCCATCGCTGTGCTAAATTTTATCCAGATCTTTTCGGTAGTTTTTGTGTGATGCGCGTACAAACATACGACAGACATATAAATAAAAATTCTAAAAACAATCGTTTTGGCTTCTATAGGTCCTATATAAAGCCCCTATATATGTGTTTCTTAAATATCTCCCATGTACAGACATAGCTATATATACATACGCGACATAGTATACATATATTTTATTTAACACGTGCAACACCTGACCTTCAATTAGAGGTCTTACAGTTTATCAATCCTACTGAGGTTAAAAACCTTACAAGCTATGAGAAGATTTATTGTACCTATATAACACCTATAACATTTACTTGGTACTTTCACTATTGTTAAAGAGCACGAAATAATGAGACCGTTTTCAAAAAATAAAACTAATATATAAACGAACAAAGTATATAGATTGAATTAGCTCTAAGGTAATTTCGGGACCTTATTTATGGGATGTAACGCAACTATACTATTTATTTTATAATTCATATAAATTTAATTAGCTCTTAGGTCATTTCGGGACGTTTTTATGGAATATATTGCAGTTATACTATTAACGCAACTATATTTTATAATAAAATAGCGAGCCGTCTCAGCTTCGCACGGGTTTAAAAAGTTTCCTTGTTTATCACCATATCTATTAGAAAAACCTCATCAAAATCCGTTGCGTAGTTTTAAAGGTCTAAGCATACATGAGGACAGACAGCGGAAAACGAATTTTTGCTTTATACTATGTAGTGATATCGAAGATTCAGATGAATCAGAAAAAATATATTTTTTCATCTAGTCCTGAGCCTGACTCAACCTAGGACCTCCTAAGTAGTGGACAAACTTTTTAATCACTACGCCACATTAGTCGTTTATCATCGGGATGACCTCCAACATTCATGAAAAGATTCGATTTCAGACTAAACTTTATATTTACCAATGTATTGATCTATTTACTTTAACATAAGTAAATTATATGTCCAAAAGAGAATCCTAATAGTGGCGAGCAAGTTGATTGCGAAGGCTTGCAATTAAAAGTTCTTTGTGGGCGGCCCAGGGCGGGCGGTCCAGGGCGGGCGGTCACTTGACGGAGCTGGTAATTGGAAAAGTTGCCCTCTGGCGGCAAGCAGCGAAGCTTGCGAGTTGTGTCAATTGAATTTATGTACTTACAGATTAGTTCCAAATTTTAAATTAGTTTTTAATTACTGTCTTTTAACTGCCAGTATGGAATTTTAATTTGTAATACCCTGGTTTGCTAGCGTGGATTTTTTTCGTTTTATAAGAATCTTCGTTTGTTTTATAATATCTTGTTGATATTTGATACTTGAAATTTAAACTTTATTAATTATACGATTACACAAGAATACATATAATATATTACATACACACCTAGGTAAAGGACCCTTACAGGCATCGAATATAATATTATAGAGTATTGTTAGGTTTTAGATTACAAAACTGATTTTTAATTTATGAAAATCGAAAACCTTTTTGCGTTTTTACATTAGTATGACGACATCCGTGGTGTAATGGTTAACGTATCTGTCCGCTTCTCAGTAGGTCTCGGATTCGATCCTATATGAGGTCAGGCTGGAAAATGATCTTTTTTGACCTGGCCTGGGTCTGGGATGTCTATCTATACGTGTATTTGTTTAAAAATATAGTATCATTGGGTATCTCATTACACAAGTCTCGAACTTACTTTACGGCTAACTCAATCTGAGTGATTTGTGTCCCTATACTAGTATATTTATTTATTTTAGTAGGAAAATTAAAAGTGTGATCGTATCAATGTTGACATTCCATTATTTACTGTTTATGTTATGCTTCATAAAAATATAACAGAAATAATTTGTGCGGGAAAAGGTGCGTGCACAAGCTAGCATATAATTAAAAAATTGCAAACAAACCCCTGAAAGTAATTTCGTAACGCCCCATTCACAAGTAGCATTCGTCACGCGAATTCAAAAGATTTCTACATGCGACCATTTGCAAAATCTATTCACAAAATGGCAGGGGTCACATTTGGAGGAAGGGGTCGTCTTAATTTTGCAGTATTAGTGAGTCTTTCTGACCCCCTGGCCATTAATCGTGGGGCCCGGGGTTGGTGACCCCGAATTAAGATGGGAAGGAAGGGTAGAAGGCGATCGTTATGAGGCCTTCCTGAAACTTGTGCCCATTTTGATTCCCTTAGAAAATTCACAACGTTGTTTTTTCAAGAGACATATTTTTCCAAAATTACTTTTATGCTGGTCTGGCAAGGACAAAAAATTTAAAATATTTCTGACTCTATGCATGCACGGATTGTCAAAATTAATCAAGGGAAGAACTTTAAACAAGTAGTTCTACTCATAAGCGATAGGCTAGCAACCTGACACTATATCTGATTGTTTTTCGTGGTAAGTATATACAAGTCTCGAACTTTCTTTTTCTTTCTCTCGAACTTAATTTGCGTGAATTGTCCCTATATATTTAATAATACTGTTGTATATAACCTCTGGCTAGGGACATTTTCTATCTGCGGGGACACTTTATTGAGTTTCATTTAAGTATAACTTCATATTATAAATTAATCTTTGTGATTTGTGTCTATGTATTTATAAACAGTCTATACTAATATTGTAAATGTAAAAGTGTATTTGTTTGTTCGTCTTTCTTTTTAGGTGAAGATAGTTGAAGGGCTGGAGGGAACCGCTAGCAAAAGGTATAGAGAAAATATATAGAGAACTAGCTTTTGCCCGTGGCTTTGCTTGCGTCATTTTTGGGGGGCTTAGGGGAGACGGACTACGTGAAAGACGGACAACAAACAAAGTTTCATATAAGTATATAATACTGGTAAATACAGAAATATGGATTCATTCATTAAGCTATAAGTCTATCTAAAATAAATAAATCTTTTCTTCACCAGACCAATTCCTTTGAGAGTCTTAGAAGTCAAGGTCTTAGTCGTCAAAGTCTAACTTTTGACCGTTGAGACTGGGAGTCTCAGCTGTCAAATGTTATGAATAATTCTCAGAAACTAACTCCAGGTAAATATGTAATGCCAGTACATGCCGCTCGCCAGATAAATAATGCGGAGCTATCGTCGACACATCCAACTTCATAAATTACTTTCTCAGATAGTAGAGCCACTGTTACAGTGGACGCAAAACATACTACTAATTAAAAAAAAAGTCTTTATCAATTGCTATGTATTTATAACGATTTCTTAGTTTACTACGTATACTATTTCTCCGCCCTCCCCATTTGGGAAGGACGGGAGTTTTTTATAGGCCGGCAACGCTTCTGTAACCCCGCGGGTGTTGCAGTTGTCTAGGGGCGGCGGTGATTACTTAACATCTCGTGACCCGCCTGCTCGTTTGCCTCCCTATGACATAAAAAAAAAGTCTTCCTTAGCCGACTGCGTCAATTAAAATAAAAATTTAATTATAAAAGAAGGTATATGGTAAGTATTCTAATGTAATTCTCTGCGCAAAAATCAATTGATGTCAATAACGAAATATAATACCATACCAGGATCAATACATTTTAATGATACACTTTACAGAAACCTATTTCTTTTTCTCGTAATTGTAAAACTTACAGCAAACAATAACAACAGATTAAATCAGTGGTTCTTAACCTTCTAGTCCTGGGGGACCATTGGACTAAATTTCCGTTAT